>VUQH01079109.1:0-16550 GCA_015106775.1 Etroplus canarensis
TTAGGAATGAGGACATGCAGAGGGTTGGTGCGAGGAAAGAGGATGCAAGGGATAGGGTGAGATGGAGGCAGATGATCTGCTGTGGCGACCCCTAACGGGAGCAGCTGAAAGAAAAAGAAGAGAAGAAGAAGAAGATATGTGTTAACACGATGCCACAATCATCCCAGGACGTCCCAGCAAATTCACCCAAAAGTCCACGAGCTACATCTCAGACTCTACAGGCCTCAGCATGTTAAATGTTAGTTAATGACAGCGCAGTTAGAAGATGACTGAACAAATATGGCTTGGTTGGAAGGGTTGGCAGGAGAAGGCCTCTTCTTGCTGAAAAGAACACCCACCGCAGAATGGCATAGGGTTATAAAGCTGGAAAGATGAGCCCAACATGGCGATGTTTGTCCATAATGTGCAGCGCCACGTTAGGTGAAAACCCAACATAACATATTGGCGCACACACTTCATGACTTTTGTCAAGCATGGTGGTGGAGGAATGATGATTTTGGCTTTTTTACAGCCGCAGGACCTGGGCACCTTCCAGTCGTCGAGTCCACGATGAACCCCTCTGCATACCAAAGTATTCTAGAATCAAGTGTGAGACCATCTGTCCAACAGCTAAAGCTTGGCTGAAACTGGGTCATACAACAGGACAGTGAACCCAAGTGCAGCAGCAAATCTGAACCAGAATGGCTGGAAAAGAAAGAGTCAAGGTGCTGCAAAGGCACAGTGAAAGTCCAGACCTCAACTCGAATGAAACGCCATGGCGGGATCTTCAGAGAGCTGTGGATGAATGGAAGCAACTTTGTAAAGAAGAGTGAGCCAAAACTCCTCTAGAACAATGTGACAGGGAAAAGAGTTCTGTGGGCTGTGCTTAGTTTTTCACTTGACTACAGAGCCCTGTGAGCATTTTTTTCACATGATTGTGTATTGGTGTTTTCTTTTCATGTGAATAAAACCATTTGGATGGTGTACTTAAACTCCACAAAATGCTTTTGAAGTCGTGTTGAAAAGGACTTAATATGTCTTAAATTTCACTTAATACCTGTACACACCTTGTCCATCTTTATCCCTCATCCCTTCCATATGCATTTTCTCCAGATTCATTTCTTCATCCAGTCAGCTTATCCATCCTGACTCCCCTCTGGTCTTCCACTTACCCCAGGTTCTGTGTTGCTCATGTTTCCACTAGAGTGTTTTGGCTTCTCTCAGTTTCTCTTATCAGACGGAGCTCGTTTGGCTACCGTACCAGTGCTGAGTTCAGGCTGGGGCTGGCCAAATTATGAAGCGAGGTTCCCCCTCCTTTTATAAAGCCCCAGCTCCCTAGCTGCTGCCTTGGCTGGCCTCCGTGGGCCCATCATGTTGTAGGGCATCGGGTCAGATTAGAGTCCCAAAGTATTAAAAACTGTACAATACCTTCAGATTCAGATAGTAGAGAGTTAGTGAGGTGTACAAAGAAAATAGACAAGTATGTCCAGTGATACTTGTCTTGTTGTAAAAGCACATAAAGCATGGTGGTTTGCATGGATAAAATTGTCTCTTGCTTCCCAGAAATGTGGGTTTACAGTCCCATTCATTCATATTTGCATGCTAAATGTGCTGCCCTATAATCACCATTGCCACTTGCAATAAAAGTCATAAAAGTGGTCTTTGTAAATGGCATCGGGGTTTCAGCATGTGATTTAAGAATTGTGTGTCAAAACATGATTTATATCTATGCACCATATGCAAGCAGAATCCAGAGATAGCCAGAGATGGCCTGCAGGCGACCTATTGTCATTATAGTGTCCGAGTCCAAGGCTCCTTCTCTGCAGTTTAGTTAGCTTAAAGACTGCCACCAGCCAACAGGCACCCCCAGGGACACAATAAAAACATCCATCACACCCCTGGAAACCTGCCAGCTCAAAGAAACAGAGTCAGAATGAAAATATAGAGACAGAAAGTTAATGACCACATGTCTGAGTACTCCTGTGAGATTTCCTGCAGACTCCCCATCTCACCCTGTTGTCTGTCATAGTCTGTCTGTTTCTCTGTAGCGCTCTATTCTTTCAGACGCTAACACAAAAAGGCCTCTCTGTCTCTCTGGAGGCCATTGCATCACAGACAGCTGCTTTAAGTCACACTGCAGGGGTTATTTGTGACCCTGACACCAGGGCCTGACAGTGCTTTCCCCTCTCGCTGACCTGTCCCACTGATTTCTCTCCTACTGAACACTCTCAGGTTTATTTAATCAGCCCAATTATTCCATTAGGTTTGCAGCTCTTTGCAGACACCACCACTGTCTTATCCTGACGCCGTTCCCAGTTTCCATCTCTAAACACACCGAAGGCCTTGAGGAAACCATTATCTAGGAGGAAAACCATTAAGTATGAATAGGTTGTGAAAACAACCAAGATGACATGCTAATGATGGCTAAAATGGCACAAAGCAGTGGCTCCTTTGGTCTTTGAGGAGCCTTTTTAATAACGCCATCGATGGCAGAGTCCAAACTTTGGATGTGTCGGAGGAACGCAAACAGGAAAATGACATAAACCTGAGTGGTGTGACACATGGCGAGCTGCACTGTAGTCACTGACCCGGGCAGCGGTGGTTTAGGACAGTTGAAATAAAGCAAAGCAGCTGGATGAGGTGAGGAAAGCTCCAACCCTATTCCTTTCTTTTTTTTTTGGAGAAATAAAAACAGTCTATGTGGATGATGGGAATAACAGCTAAGAAAGGGTGGAAGGATGAGTTGCAGCCACGACAAACTATGTGTTGACTAGACGACACATCCTCCGTCTGGTTCAGGTCGCCGGGCCCAGGCGAGGATGACGGCGCACAATGGGTTGCAGTTTGCGATCTTATTCCTCCCTGAATCCCAGCCAGGCTGGTGCCTGAATGGTGTTTGTGGGAGGGTCGTGACAGGTTGGCACTCGCTGGGCCTATTGTTTTATTGTACTGCAGGAAAAAAACGCTATTTGGGTTTACTGGTAAATGCATCACCACTGAACACTGTCCTCTCAAATAGGATGGTTGAAACTCTATACTCTTCTCTGTGTGTCGTTTTGGCCGAGCACCAAGCTCATAAATGAGGGAAGGGAAGGCTTGCTTGTATGCATTTGTGGGTGTACTGTGACTCTTCTACCTTGGAGCTTCTCTCCTTTCATCCGTCCTTTCAGATCCTTCGGTGTGTCTTTGTCAAACGTTATTAGTGTTAAATCCTGCCCAGCTACAAAGGACAGTTACTGTTTATCAAGGGCTAAAGCACCAGTGGGATTGTGTCTTTCAAGCGTTGATGTCAAGGTTTTTGTGTTGCCTTTCCAGCCCGTCATCCCTTTGTTTTCCTATTGGCTAAGTGCATGCACACTCATGAACCACTTTATTAGCCTTCCTTTTGCCTTCCGAACTGCCTTAATTCTTCAACAAGACGCTGGAAACATTCCTCATCACAGAGTCACTGCAGATTTGTCAGCTGCACATCCATGATTGAATATTCCGTTTAAGAAACCAGTTGAGGACGGTCCGGGTCATCGGATGATGGGTATTCTGTGGTCACGAAGGGATGGACATGGTCGACACCAATACTCAGCTAGGCTACGATGTTTAAACAGTGCTCAGTTGGTACTGAGGGGCCCAAAGTGTGCCAGGAAAATAGCCCCCCACACCATTACACCACCAGCAGCCTGAGCTGTTGATCCAAGCCAGGATGGATCCATGTTTTTATGTTGCCGATGCCAAATTCTGACCCTACCATCCGAATGTTGCAACAGAAATAGAGACTCATCAGACCAGGCAGAGTTTTTCAGTCTGTTTTCCAATTTTGGTGAGCTGTGTGAATTATGGTCTCATTTTCCTGTGCTTAGCTGACAGGAGTGGCCCTCGGTGCAGTCTTCTGCTGCTGTACGCCCTCTCTTTCAAGGTTCCATGTGTTGTCCATTTAGAGATGCTATTCTGCATGACTTGGCTGTAACAAGTGATTGTTTGAGTTGCTGTTACCATTTCTGTCGGCTTGAAGCAGTCTGGCCATTCTCCTCGGACCATTCTCAGTAAAACTATACAAATAGCTGTGCAGGAAGATTCCAGCAGATGAGCTGTTTGTAAAAGTCACTTGAATTGCCTTTCCTGCCTATTCTGATGCATGGTTTGAAGTTGGCTGCGTGCCTGAATGCACTGAGTTGCCGCCATGGGCTGATTAGATATTTGCGTGAACAAGCAGCTTGTATGCGTTCGGAAGACGCGAAGTTCACAGCAGAACTCTTTTTACCTACACTGTACCATGATCTTGTACGTAAAAGACAACTGGAAAGCACCCATTGCCGTCAGTAGATGTAGCTGAGTATCCCTTACTCCAAATATCGGCTTTCTCTGGAAAAGTCATCCGAAATCAGCCACGATCATAACAATGACCATCCCAGACGCCTCTCACTGTTGTTTTGGGCCTTTGTCACTTGAACTTTCAGTAATACTGCATTACCCAGAAAGACCTAAATACAGTTCTTTTTTGTATTCTTTCGTAGGGAGCAACAATAAGGAAGGATGAGCAGACAGGAGCCGTCCTCGTGGCCCGGATCATGAGGGGCGGGGCAGCCGACAGGAGCGGTCAGTTCCAACCTTTTTTTCTTTTTTTTCTTTCTCTTTAGCAGGGGGTGTGTATCTGCGTGTGGCAGCATGTGTGGCGGCTTTACACAGAAGCAAATCTTATCAGTCCACTTGGTGAAAATGAATATGACCCACGGCTGTACTGAGAAACTCTGCCGTCTGTCCACATGTTAGGATTTTTTGCGTTCATTGTGTCCGGTCTGCTTTTCAGCTCAACCGCAGTCAAGCCAAAGGCAAATTTCCTCATGTGTCAACAATAACAGTCTGATGCTTTTCCAATTTCAAACGCCACCACGACGGTAAACATTAATCTGGCGCATTGTACACATCCTCAGGACTCAGCAGCCCACTCACATTAGGACATTAAATTAATGGAATATCAGAATGATTGTAGATGTGTACAGTCTGTGTTTTTGTGTTGCAGGGCTGATTCACGTTGGGGATGAACTGAAGGAGGTCAATGGAATCCCTGTGGACGACAAGAAACCGGAGGAAATCATTCGTATTCTGGTAAATCTTTTTGTCCGTGCGTGTGAGACTGTCCAAACCGTTTCAGTGCGTTTCAGCTCCACTCCCTTGGTGAAAATAGCAGCCTTTATTTGTGATGGCAAAAACCTCCCCTTGCTCGTCCAGGACCCCGGGCCTCCCATCGTCGTGCTGAAAACCAAACACTGGCCTTTCTCTTCAAGTCTTTCCTGGCCTTTAGACCACATGCGCTGAGCCACGCGGGGCTCCCTGGATGGGGCTGATGCTGTGTAGTTCCTCCAAGCAGCCTTTGCCGCAGGCCTCAAATGGGCTCCGTCATAAGCCTGGACGCTGCCAGAGGGGACGAGTTGAGAACATAGGGGGAGTCTCTTAAACTCTGGAGGCCTTCTCAGACACAAAAACCTCCGGAGCTCTCAACACTCCTCCTTTTACGCCCCCACCCCACGCGCTCTGTTTCTGCCAAGCGTAGACATCCTATCCTGCTAACCCTTCCTTTGTTGAAAAATCAAACAGTGCTTTGCATTATGTGACTTTCACTGGATTAGGTGCCTTGTAAAATATTTGCGAGGACGGGTGACTGCTGTTTCCGCCATTCCTCCATTCAGACTGCTCTAACTTCTGTTACTCCTCTATCTAGGCCCAGTCACAAGGAGCCATTACCTTTAAAGTTGTCCCCGGTGCAAAGGAAGAGGCGCCTATCAAGGAGCCAAAGGTAGGTCCCGTCCTGGCTCAGTTCTTATATTTATCCACTAGGTAAGTCAAGTGGACCCTTTGATATGTGCTGGCCCAGGCCTCTTTTGCATTCAGTGCTATGCGCACACACAAGTGTAAAACCATGTAGTGTATACTACAACCTCTGGGCTTACAGTGTCATGGGAAACAGTATTTTAACATTTCAGGAATAATCATAAATCACAGTTGGGCCAACGAACAACTCAGGGTGAAGATGAAGCTCATGGCTTTTTTTTTATTATTCAGAAACATATTTATTCCCCTCATGATGATGATATCATCTCAGAGACATTCTTGGCTGCAGTTTTGTCCGTATTTGTCGTCTTCTTTTTATCATAGGATGGCACTTGCCTCTGAGTGTTGGACATTTCCAGGTGATCTACTGCACCTTCAGTGTATACTTTTATTGAGAACAGTTTAATCCTTATGCTAAAACCTCTCAAATACATTGCCAGTGCCAGTGTGTATATCAGCCCATCCTGCCATGGCAAGCTAGGTATGTTATGGTTGGTCAGCTGGCAATAGTACTTATGCCAAAGGGAAAAACGATCTACCTGGTGTTCTGTTTTTTATCTTTATTTAAATCCAGACTCATATTAGTGGTATAAAGTTTTGTGGACCGCCTTTAAAGCACCACAGGGCCTCAGAGTTGGTTTGCTTATCAAACTTGATGAGCATTTGGAACTGGAAATACGCTATATGGACAAAAGTATTGGGCCACACCTCTTAATCATTAAATTCAGGTGTTTTATTCAGTTCCGTTGCCACAGGTGTGTAGAATCAAGCACCTAGCCATGCAGTCTGCCTTTACAAACATTTGTGAAAGAATGGGTCGTTTTAAAGAGCTTGCCAAATTCAAGTGCGGTACTGTAATAGGATGCCACCATGGCAACAAGTTGGTTCGTAATGTTTCTGCTCTCCTAGATATCCCATCAGCAATTGTATTATGATTGCAAAGTGGAAGTGTTTAGGAACCTCAGCAACAAAGTGACAGCACTCTGCTCACTTACTAACTGCAGAGTTCCAAACCTCCTGACATTAACATCAGAACAACAACTTTGCACCGGGAGCTTCATGGCATGGGTTTCCACGGCTGAGCAGCTGCACGCAAGCCTTACATCACCTAGCATAATGCCAAGCATCGGATGCAGTGGTGTAAAGCAGGATGGACTCTGGAGCCGTGGAGGCATGTTGCATTGAGTGACGAATCCCACTCTTATCTGGCAGTCTGATGGACAGGTCTGTGTTTGGTAAATGTCAGGAGAACATTACCTGCCAATTGTATTGTGCCAATTGTAAAGTTTAGTGGAGGAGGGATAATGTGGTTGTTTTTCTGAGGTTGGCCTGCATCTCTTAGATCCAGTGAAGAGCAATCTTAATGCTTCATCTTACCAGTACATTTTAGACAATTCTGTGCCTCCAGGTTTGTAGGAACAGTTTGAGGAAGGCCTTTTCCTATTCCAGCATGACTCTGCCCCAGTGCGTAAAGCAAGCTCCATAAAGGCATGGCTGGTTGAGTTTGGTGTGGAAGAACTTGACTGACCGGTACAGAGCCCTGACCTCAACCCCATCCGTCACCTTCGGGATGACCTAGAGTGAAGATTGTGAGCCAGGCCCTCTGATCCAACATCAGTGTCTTACCTCTTCTGGATGCAAAACTTCCCACAGATACAAATTCCCAACATCTGGTAGAAAGCCTTCAGAGAAGAGTGGAACCTTTTACAGCTGCAAAGGGAGGACCAAATCCACATTCACAGATATGAATATAGGATGGAATGTCACAAAAGCTCATATAGGTATAATTTGTAGGTGGCCCAATACTTTTGTCCCCACAGTGTATCTAATTACACCAGACTTGACATGCAAATCGGTTTATGTTAATCAACTTGAAAAACACAGACTTCCCAGTGCGATGCATTTCTTTTAAGCGATTGTGAAGACACGTGCAAGGAAAGAGGAGATGCACCAAGATCTCCGTACCAAATACATAGAACGCATTTGCCGTACTTCGCGGAGGATAAACATATTTTGCTATAAAGCTGTGACAGAGAAATCTTTTGGCTCAAACATGTCCTCTTCCCAGACCAAACCCGGACTCACTACTGTACCGCTAAGCTGCTACGGAAGCATTTCTAGTATCAAGACCGTATTGAGGTTTGTCACTCAGCTACATGCAGTATAAGACGAGGTTATCATCACTTGTGCAGACACTAACTTGTAGCAATCCATTTTGAGGGCGTTTGAACTGTCACTCCAACCAGCATGCCATCATTCTCACCCGCTGTGGCGCTGATGCATCATTTCTCACACGCTCATCTATCAGTCGCAGTCGAGCTGGATCCACTCTCTTGGCCCAGGGGTCGAAGGCTGTTATCATTATTCATAATGCAGCCCACCCTGCGTGTGTAACAGAGGTGGAGAGGACAGGGCGGGCCACTTACATCCGTTGTCATCGTGTAATAGATGAAATGTGTCTGGCTGTTTAAGGAATCTATCTGAATAATAGTCTGTTAGTGCCAAATGCTCAGCCACTCCTTCATGAAAACAGCCTGCGCGCTTACATCAGGTTGTGTAAATGTATCAAGGGGGCAGCTAAGTGGCTGAACATGCACAGGCCAAAATGAAACAAGCCAAGGGAAGAAAATAAGGACATCTTAAGAGTAGAGATAAATGAGCATGTGCTGCTGGAGAGTCTAGCAGCCAACGCGGCTATTATGACCCAAACAAAACATCTCTGCTTAAAAATAATTTCGCTGCATGGCAAAAAGCACTCTCTAAATCAATAGGACTCCAAAAAAAAAAAAAAGTAATCTCTCCCTCCCTTCCTCATTTTCTCTCTCGCATGAATACACACTTCCCTTCCCTCCCGTTTCCACATGTATCGAGGTGTCTCAGGAGCGATAACACACTATGAAAGCATTTAATTTGGACGGAAGACACAGCGAGGTGCTGTAGGTTGCAGTTAGCAACAGGGAAAGATAAAGATTGTTCCACTATGAGGTCCAGCTCCTTTTGTGTTGAGGAGGTGTGTACGACACTCACTGCTCAAGCAAATGAAACTTTAAAGAAAGACACATTTTTTTTCTGCATCGGTTTATGGCAAATTGTAGCTAGAATAGATTTGGGGTGACAGGGTGCAGGAGAGCAGTTCCAGCGCACCCAGCAGTGAGATGGATTGGTCCATCCCAAGTGTTTATGGAGCGCCTTTGAGAGGCTTATCTTGGCCAGCAGTTGCAGGTTTTACCTCCTGATTGCTGCGACCTTTCTAAAGCTTTGGTGAAGCACCTTTCGCCGTGATGTTTTAGGAGTTAAAGGTCATTTAGAGTGATGCGGCGCTCTCAATCCGCTTCATCTCTTTTTGACATTTTCTCCACTGTTCTGTATTCAGGTGTTCATGAAGGCGCTCTTCGACTACGACCCTAAGGAGGACAAAGCCATCCCGTGTAAAGAGGCTGGCTTGGCATTCAAGAAGGGCTCCATCCTCCAGATCATGAGCCAAGATGATGCAACATGGTGGCAGGCCAAACACGAGGGTGACGCCAATCCCCGCGCGGGCTTAATACCGTCCAAGCAGTTCCAGGAGAGGTATGAAACACCCACCTGCTTACAAGGCTGGCCCAACTGTCCTCTGTGCTGTCACTGTCACAGATGTTCCATCCTCCTCCTCTTTTCTCTCCACCTTTACTCCATATTTTCTTGCCTTCCTCTGCCAAAATAGTCTGGATTTCCGCACAATGTCTGGCCCGAAATGAGTAATGACAGAAAACGATAGCGCTGGTACCGATCCACTTTGGACAGCAAGCGGATGGAAAATCGCACATCAGTGTTGCACATCAAGTGCAACACAGAACTCAGGAGGCCTGGGCAGTTTCTTGGAAGCATCCGAGAGCACCCGAGGAGGAATAGAAATGCGCACACGCAGAGGGAGGGTGAAGCGCAGAGGAATAAAAAAAACAAAAACGTTCAGATCTATCCACCCAGTCTGGTCAGATAGGAAGATGCTGTGTTGCGTCCTCCACCTTCACACTCGTTCGTGTCCCTTCTTTCATCAGTCTCAGCTGACAGAATGAAACTGGTGGATATTGTGGAGCCGTTTTTCTGTAGCATACCACAGTGTTTATTATTCCTCAAGTGGTCATAAAAACTGATGGTTTTATTTTTCCTGTTCTTTCTTTTTTTTTTCTCTCTTTCTTCATCCATTTCTCCACTTCTAGGAGATTTGCACTTCGGCGGCCTGTTGCAACGCTCCCTTCCCTGAGGAGCTCCACCAGACGATCATGTAAGCATAAATTATCAGCTGTGTTAGTCGCTAACAAACCAGAACAGCGACGGCGCTCGTCAGCAGGTGGGGATGCTGGAGTTCACCACTAAAACAGACTCTATGACTGATCCGCTCTCATCCTTGCGCTTTGAAGCCACCGCTGAAGCCTTCCTCGCAGTCGCATTGTTTCACGCTTGTCGTCAGAGGAAGCGTTTTGTCTGGATTTACCTTCCCTCTGATTTTCCTGTCTGCTTCCATGCTTCGCTCTCTGAGTTTCTGGCCAGACTCTCCTCCCTCTGTCCCCTGCCGCCTCTTTATGCGTTGATGCGGTTGAAGTCACACAGGGGCTTTACTGTGAAGGAAGAGAAGGTTTCCCCTCTGGAAAACCTTTACACCTTCCAGCCAAAACACTAGCTAGCTTGTCCATCTCAGAAATCCTAGATGATGGATTAACGGTGGATTAATGGTCTGATAGTAGACCTACAGATGTGATAGGGGCTCAGCGTTGCTCTGTGGAGCACATTAGCGTAGCCTGTACAGTTACCTTAACCTTAACCCTGGCCAGTCTGTACAGCAAAATTAAAGTGAATGTTTAAGCAGAAATGTGCTATAACTCGCTGGAAAGTAATAAACCAGGAAATGGAGGACTTATAGCTAAATTACCCTTATAAATCAAAGATTGTTGATTGCTTCATAATGAAGACAGAAGACATAAGCCATGCTGTATAAGGACTGCAGCAGAAAGCTTTAAGGATGGCCTATAGACTCTGGTTTTAAGTTTAAGAGAAACCTCAAGTGTTTTACAGCATACCTTTAAATCAATCAGCCAGATTTCTTCATGTTAAGATAGATGGTTAACTTTAGACAGACTAACTGAAATTAATTGCCAATAATGGTCCCCATTTTCCACAGGCTCCATATTTGTTCCTGCCGTTTTAATTGAATCCTTGACAACGCTTGAGAAGCAACTAATCAATCGACTCAAAGTACGAAACAAAATAAGCCCATCATTACATCAACAAGAATGCTGTGCTATCAAGTGACCGAGCGTTTCCACCAGCCGCGCTCACACCGACCGGCAGAGAGAAACGTAACCATAAGTAGTTTAGAGATATTGCTTTAGTTGCAGCCTTAGCTCTGAAAGACGCCCACCCACAAGCCCCATCTGCTTTTGATGCCACAATCATTTGCAGGACTTTTCGCCTGACTGAAAAACTCCGTAAAGACGTTTCCCTGACATGCAGTCTCAAAATGACAGAGACATGAGTTACAATTTACAAACAACTGCCAAACAGCAATTTGGTTTGTATACGGTAAGCTGCAGTGCCCCAGTGGAAGACTAGCCAACTGGCATCCTGGCTGCACGTGAGAAACCAACTGTGCGTGCCTGCCTGCATCCCCAAGCAGGACAAATCCATGCTGCCAGTACACTGCAGGGACAAAAGCATTGGGCCACACCTCTTAATCATTGAATTCAGGTGTTTCACTCATCCACCGGTTGATAAAATCAAGTGCCCCGCAATGCAGAACAACTTTACAAAGATTTTTGAAAGAATGTGTCATGCTAAACAGTTTACGGAATTTGAGTTTGGTCCTCTAATATGATGCTACTCTTGCACCAAATCAGTTCCTGAAATTTCTTCCCTCCTAGATATTCCACCATCAACTGTAAGTAGTGTTATTGCAAAGTGGAAGCGTTTAGAAACCACAGCAACTCGGCCACAAAGCGGCAGACCATGTAAAGTTACAGAGCGGGAGTTGCTGAGTGCTGAGATGCATAGTGCTTAAAAATCGCCAACACGCTGCTGACTCGTTAACTGCAGAGTTCCAAACCTCCTTTGGCATTAACATCAGCACAAAAGCTGTGCGCCGGGAGCTTCATGGCATAGGCTTCCACGGCCGATACATGCAAGCCTTATATCACCGAGCACAATGCCAAGCGTCAGATGGAGCGGTGTAAAGCACGTCAACACTGGACTTTGGAGAAGTGACATATCGTGCTATATCTTTATGGCAGTCAGCCTTTCCAGTGAAGGGAAATCTTAATGACTTAGCTTACCAAAACATTTTGAATAAATCTTTTCTTCCGACTTTGTGGAAGCTGTTTTGGGAAGGCTGTGTCCCAGTGCACAAAGCAAGGTCCATAAGTTTGGTGTGGCCTGCATAGTGAAGTTCTGACCTCAGCCTCATTGAACACCTTTGGACAGAATTAGAACAGAGATTGTGAACCGGGTAGAAAGCCTATCCAGAAGAGTGAAATCTGTTAGAGCTGCAAATCCGGAACTCTGTATTAATACTGACAGATTTAAAAGGAGATCTCATAGAAGCTCCTGCCCATATCTGTTGGGGGTTTCACAGAACCTGCGGACCAGTCAATCCAGCACAGACCTCTTATTACTGACATTGCTTTTTGTGATTTGTGCAGAGGTAAGTACTTTCTTCTCTGGCAACATAAGATGCTGTGATTATGAAGTTTTCGTGGTACAGCTTCCTTACCAAAGTAATAACGAACCACAGACTGTATATAACTAATGGCTGTTAGACAAGGCTTAAACATGCATTCTTTCTAATTTCCAGTAGGGGGTGACTCCTCTGGTTGCAAAAACGTCTGTGGGAAAACAACCCTCTAGCTCCATTGATTCATAACATTGTCCTGGAAAGTTGCCGATCTCAATCGTTTATTTCAATTGTTATTGGATGCGAGATGTTAACATTGTAAATGATGGTCCCATTATAGTCAAAAAAGAGGATATAACAAAGTATGCTTTAGGGTGGGCCTGTTTTTTGACTGTCAGTCAGCTCACTTACTTATGAGCGTGCAGCTTTCCTTGGTTTCAGAGTCAGATCCACTGCCTCACTCATCACAACTGGTTTCAATAAGAGCGCTTCACAAACCAGTGGGTGGCTTCATCCATCGTCCATATCGCTTCACATGCTTTTTGCCATGTTATGTTATTGCAATTTCTCATCCTTTCACACTTGTTGGCCCAAACATCTCTTTTTAAATCCTTCTAAATAATCGTCCCTCTCCTTACTTAGTCTCCCTGCTTTCTGTCCGTTGTGCACATCTCCCTCTTCCTAACCATGTAACTGTATATTTAAGCCTAATGAAAGCACATTGGTTCTCCTCCGTAATATGTAACTGCTCTCCTTCCTTTCATGCTGCCTTTTTCCAAATATACAAAACCTCAGCAATATACACTACACTTGTACTTGGCTTTATAAGCCTACTTTGGTCTCACAATGACCCCATTGAACCAAAACCTAGTTCTTATTGGCCGTAGTTTTCACTGTAGATTACCACTTTGAGACGGACATGTCCATTTGACTACTTGTTTTCCTCAGCATGGCAGGGAGCCCTTAATGTAATGTGACTCTTTCAATATGGAGCTCTGAAATAACCAACAGAACAACACTGACCACCTCTAAACTTAGGCTCTTTTACCTCCGATTCAAGCCTATGGGTGAATTATAGATGTTGTCATTTCCTGGTTATGTTCAACCGCATACTGGCATACATGGTGGTGGGTGTCCAAAAATAGCCTGCTAAAAAGTTTCAGAAAGACAGTGCTGCACTGTTCCCTTACTATTTCATTTTAATGGCCCAGTTCCTCTCATGAGTTATGGGATTTGTAACCCCCCTGGCTACATGCACAGAGGGCAGGTGTAAAATGTAGTCTGCTGCAGCCCCCAAGTCTCCTTTTGAGCAGTAGCAATGCTTTCCTCCTAACGGCCTGCATGCTGTAAGGATTAGTTGTGCAGTAGAAGTGGTAGGAAGTCCGTTGACATGTCCCTCTGAGGCTTTGATGAATAACTGGGGAATGATAACAGTTCTCTCTCTGTTCTCCGAGAAACGCGCGTAAACATTACTGCACAACCTGATGTTCAAAATATTTAAAAAATAATACAGTTTGAGAAGAATGAGTAACGGGCCAGTGGAATGAAAAAGGGTTATGGATGGAGAGAGAAGTCGTCGATGGGTCACGTTCGGTAGCAGATGTGGCCCCGTGGAGCAGCGGTGGCTGGGTTGAGAGAGATGGAGGGAGACAAAGCTTGGCTCAAGGCCCCGCGCGGGGCCGGCCCGGCTCGGCCCCGGGGCCATAAACTACAACCTAATTGAAGGGTACCGTGGAGACCCCGCTGTTATTGAGCGGAGGACAGAGGTGGTGATTGAAGAGGGGGTCCTTCTCTCTCTCTCTCTCTCTCTCTCTCTCCCCTCTCTCTCCCCCTCTCTCCCCCTCTCTCTCTCTCTCGCGCTCTCTCACTCTCCCCTGTTCTCTGTCTCTCTTGCTCTCTCGCTCTCTCTCTCTCTCTCTCTCTCTCGTGCTCCCCCCAGTCTTCTCCTCCTTCCTGGCGGGCCCATCGACATATGTTTGTCTTTTTCAAAATATTTTTTTCACAAACTGTATACCCTTGCATCATCCCTCAATCTGAATAAACACAGTGAAATTAGACTAGTTAATAAATTATGAAGAAATAAATAAATAAATAAATAATAAAGGCGGGCCTATCTTCAACAGCCTTTATCTAATATATCCACTATCCCTCCTCTGAACATGTCCAAACCATCTCAGCCTTGCCTCTCGGACTTTATCTCCATACTTTATAACATGAGCTGTCCTTCTAATGTACTCATTTCTAATCCTGTCCATCCTGGTCACTCCCAGGGAAAATCTCAACATCTTCAGTCAGTGCCACCAGCTCCAAACCATACATCACAGCAGGCCACACCACTTTTTTTAAAAAAATCTTCCCTTTCACTCTTACTGCTACCATTCTGTCACCAAACACCCCTGACACTCGTCTCCACCCACTCCACCCTGCCTGCACTCTCTTCTTCGCCTCTCTTGTGCTCTGTCTGTTGCTTAGGATGGTTGACCCCAAGTATTTAAACTCATCCACCTTCAGCACTTCTACTCCTTGCATCTTCACTGTTCCACCTGATTTCCTCTCATTTAAACACATCTACTCTGTCTTCCTTCTACTGACCTTCATTCCTCTTCTCTCCGGTGCATACCTCCACCTCTCCAGGCTCTTTTTCACCTCATCCCTACTCTCACTACAGATCACAATGTCATGTGCAAACATAGTCCATGGAGACTCCTGCCTGACCTCATCTGTCAATCACCATTGCAAACAAGAAGGGGCTCAGAGCTGATCCCTGATGTAATTCCACCCCCACCTTGTACTTTTTCTCTGCATGAAGCCATACTGCTGCTCACTGATGGTCACTTCTCTTCTTTTTCTTTCCAAGATATATTTATTGAGCAGTTCACATATTTGTATGACTTTGGAATTAACAGAATCAGATAGTTGATCTATTTTTGTACATTAATATCACATAGCATAGCAAAATATAACAAAACATAACATAATACGATACAGTACCCTCCCACACACACACACAACCCCAGTCCCACTTGTCCAGCTAGTTGATCGTAACGAGAAGCCTAAAAACTATAACTGTTGGTTATAGCTTCAGAAATGTAGAGAGAGGTGTCCAAATTTTACTGAAAGAGGAGAGTCTGTCACAAAGAATATCGTAGTCGTTCCAGATGTCATGTGTTTGCAAGGTCATTGAGCCAGAGCTTTAAGGAAGGTGCATCTCTCTTCTTCCAATGGGTGAGAATAAGTTTCTTCGCAATAATAATAACATAAGATATAAAACATCGCTTTGCACTGTCCATTCCCACAACCTCATCAAAGATGCTCAGAATAATTGTTAGTGGATCAGGGTTCAACTGCACACGAAGAATTTGAGATAAGTGAAAGATATCAGCCCAAATTTTTTTAATCTTAGAACAAAAAACAAAACTGTGGCTTAACGTATCTTCAGCTAGGGAGCATTTCTCACAGATAGGAGAGACCTCAGGGTATATTTTATGTAACCTTTCTCTTGAAAAGTGTAGACGATGTAAAGCTTTAAATTGAATCAAGCAGTGTCTTGCATTGTAGGAACATTTATGGATATTCTGCAAACTTTCTTCCCATTGAATGTCTGTGATAGTGATACCTAATTCTTCTTCCCATTTAGATTTGATAGAGGACGAGTTCACAGGGCTCATTGACATTAGATTCTGATAGAGGAAAGAGATAAATTTCTCACTACAAGGTGAAAGTTGGAGACATTTATCAAGACAGGAAATGATAAGACTCTCAAAGCCCTGTACGCATTTCCTGACATAGTCTCTTATCTGCAGGTATCTGAAAAAGTCTCTCGCTGGTAGCTTGTATCTCTCTTGTAACTGCTTGAAGGAGGCAAAAACACCCTCCCAGTATAGATTACTGATTGTACAAAGTCCTACCTGTTTCCAAAGTCTAAATGTATTCTCTAAAATAGGATAAGTAAAATTTAAGCGTATTTTAATCTGTTTAAGAATATGTATGGTGCTATGTATCACAACATTGCCTTCATACATAGACTTATCAATGGGCAGGGGAGACAGCAGTATAGCTCCTATACAATAAGGCTGACAGGCTTTCTGCTCCAGTTGCAACCATG
>VUQH01079110.1:0-14698 GCA_015106775.1 Etroplus canarensis
CTGACAAAAAGACAGGAAGCAGAGCTGGAGGTGGCAGAACTGAAGATGTTGAGATTTTCCCTGGGAGTGACCAGGATGGACAGGATTAGAAATGAGTACATCAGAGGGACAGTTCATGTTGAGAAGTTTGGAGACAAAGTCAGAGAGGCAAGGCTGAGATGGTTTGGACATGTTCAGAGGAGGGATAGTGGACATATTGGACAAAGGATGTTGAGGATGGAGCTTCCAGGCAGGAGGAAAAGAAGAATATGGATGTAGTGAAGGAGGACATGCAGAGGGTTGGTGTAAGGGAAGAGGATGCAAGGGATAGGATGGGATGGAGGCAGATGATCCGCTGTGACGACCCCTAACGGGAACAGCCGAAAGAAGAAGAAGAAGAAGAGCGGTGGTCTTCCAGCCGACCACCTGAGCTGTTTTCCTGGCCGCCAGAGTGGTGGTCACATGGCCGGCCCCCTGAACTGTTTTCCTGGCCGCCTGAGTGGTGTCTCAAAGCTGGCCTCCTGAACTGTTCTTCCCTGGCCGCCAGAGTGGTGGTCTCTAGCCGGCCCCTTGGACTGTGTTTGGGGTTTTTGTTTATGAGCTGTATGACTTGTATTCCTGTTTTGTTGGGGTTCATGCAAGGAATGTATTTTGTGGTGTTTTGCTCCTTGTTTTGTTTTGCCCTCCGGTTCCAGACCCGCTCCTCCCACCCTTGGCTGGTTGGTTTTGTTTTCCGTTTTCTTGTAGTGGGACGTCGGGAGCCGTCACTTAAGAGGGGGTCCTGTCATGACCTGTGTCTGTGTGCCTCCCTGTCCGCGTCATTTTCTGTTTTATTTTGATACCCGGTGCCCCTGCCTCTGTTTCCCTTCCTGTGTGTAATTGTCTGCAGCTGTGCACCACTCCTCCTGTGTCTATTGGTCCACCTGTGTGTGTGTATATATTTATACCTTCGTTCTTGTCTGCTCGTTGTCGCGTCCTTGTTGTAGTCACCGTCTCAGTCTTCCTCTGAGTTCCGTGCCAGTGTGCGCGCTTTTGGATGCAGCTGCCTTCACTCTTCCCTATGTCGCAGCTGCACCATCCCTTCCGTGTTCACTTTACCTGGACTTATATTTGTGGTTTGCAATAAAGCCTTTTAAATGCGCTCCGGCTGCCTAAGAGTCCTGCATTTGGGTCCGCACCCGCACACCCACCAGCCAGCCATGACAGTCTGAATTGAAAGAAATCAGATCTGTGATGTTCAGAATGTCATAAAAACATCAGATATGAGTCATAAAAGGGCCAAAAAACCCAAATCAGATTTAGGCCACTTTTGCCTGAAGTGGGAACATAGTCTTAGTTTCTATTGCTCTCTGACATTGTGGTGAGTACACTGGAATATTCCAGTCATGGAAGAACAAAAACAGGATTCCTACAGTTGATCCCGTTGTGTCGTCTTGAACATGTAGGTTTTCTGGTTGCTGTATGTTGTACATACGACCCTTGGTGTTCCAGTGGAGCAGCGCCCACAAGCTATGGGGAGTCCAAAGACATTCGTCAGCATTACAGCTTCATGTCTCATCACTCTGTATAATATATATAATATACTACATTTCAGAACAATGAGGTCTGAGTAGGTGTACGATTCCTTCCCTAGAGCTTTGTCACTGCTCTGCATTTTCAGACAGTCTCAAACATTGTTATTAATCCAATGCACCTTTGGCTTTTGACAAAAACCTCAAATGACTGTGTAATTTTAGGTTTGATTCAACAATCAGCTGCTGCAATTTGCTTTGCAATCTTAAAAAATGTTTCTTTACCGTCTCTGCTAGTTGAAGTGGGGCTGAATCAACTCTTAACACCCATTTAGTGGACGATGACTGGTCAAACAGTAAATACAGTGTCGAGGCTGAGTTTCTCTGGGAATCCATGGAGAAATTGCTGAAGGAAAATAAATAATTTTTATTTAGCATCCAAAAAAAGGATTGATTTTATCTCCTGTCCTCTTATAGGTAGTCCCAGAGCCTTAAAATATTTATCACAGCTTATGCAGTTCTTTAAAAAGATAAAGGTTAACTTTTAAATCAGACTCAGTGATGTTCTGTGGTGATAGGTATGACAGGCTTAGGAATGTTTGCATCACTGATCTGATGAAATGCCTTTAACCTTTTAAGACTGGCGGGAGCACCAGGGATCTCATTTGCATATCTGTTTTTAAATGCCCATAGAACTGCAACCAAGTAAGATAAAGCAATATGTTTTTTTGCATATAAAACTAGGAGTTACTCTTGCATGTCACACATTCACTGTGTTCCAGAGAGCTTTTTTCTTCCACTGATGGGTTGGCAGAAAACAAGTAGAACACACACACACAGAGAGCAAAAACTGTCCGTCTGCACCTCATCTACCAAAGCTCAGATTTTCCTCTCCCCAGCCACCTCCTCCAGGCCAGCTGGGAGACAGTCTCTCCAGCGTGTCCTGGGTCTGCACCAGAGTCTCTTCCTAGAGGGATGTGCCCCAGCACACCAGTCAGAGACTCCAAAAAGGGTGGGTGCTCTGAAACATCATTTGGTACATGTGCACAAATGATGGTCAGGAACCCGTTTCCCAACCTTAAGAAGCAGGAAAACGACTCTTTCATCCATCGGAGAAAACCCCACCCCTGCCTGTCTCCTCTCGCCTGGGAAACCTCCAGAAAAGGCCAAGGTCCAACCCCTCGCCAGGTGTATGGTTCCAGAACCCGAGCAGTGTGTTGAGATGAGCCCAACTATTTCTAGTCGGTAACTCTCAACCTCATGCACTAGCTCAAGCTTCTTCCCCACCAGAGAGGGGTAACGTTCCGCATTCCAAGAGCCACTTTAGCCAGCTGGGGATTGGACTGCCAAGTTCTCTGCCTTCGACTGCCACCCAATCCACACAGCACTGGACCCCCATGATCCCTCCTTTGGGTGGTAAACAGCACTTACTACATTAGAATATACATCATCACGCCGAACTATCAGGTGGATTTTGTGTGTATCACTCACCGCTACAACAGGAGGTTATGCCATTTTCCTGGGAATTGTAGTTTTGAATTGTAGTCCTACCTCAGCTCCACTTCTGCCATTGAAAGAAATAATGTTTGACTTTGTGCCTTTCTGTATAGAAGTTCCTGGGACACAGAGCTTTGATTGCACTGTTGGAAATGATTTATTTTGATGTAAACTATGTGCAAAATATGCAATTTACTTTTATTTTTCTTGCAGTTCATAAAAATATCAAAAAAAAAAACAACTTATGAACACAATCAACTAATTTTCTGTGGATAGAAAGGATTTTGGGCAACTTTTTTCATTTATACTTTTGAGGGATATGTCTGATATTGCTGCATCTCGACAGATGTGTAAAAAAAAAATTTTAATTTCTGTGGTTTATTACACTTAAGTACATAGTAACTAATTAAAAATTAACTACACATTAATAAAACTTGGAATATAAACATTTTATTGATGTATAGCAAGTTAAAATTCTCAAAAAATGGCCCTGCAGCAGGTAAAACTATAAAGCTAAGCGTTGGCCTGGACTTGTTCGTCATAAAAGATTACAGTGGTTTTATATTTATTAGTAATTCATATGGGCTGTGCTGTGGGTAGAAGAAGTCAAACCAACTCAGAGTGGTCTATATCCTGTTTCAGCTGCTGCCCTGCTGGCTCTGAAGAATAGGGCAGGAATACTCACTGGTCTCTGAAAGGATGTCAGCAGCAGATGGTTGAAGACCTGTGAGTTGGAGCTGCCTCAGATCATATCCTCCATATTGTTTTCTAAAGGACATAGGAGAACTGGTGGTCAGCAGGTCTTTGTTTCAAATGTGTCAGTATAAAAATGTCTGTGGAGGATAATAAAAAGCTTTACAGGCCCAATGCAAAACACACCTTGTGGTTGATACAGATGTAAAGATTTGCATGGCTTATTTTTATTGTGAGAAGAACCACTGACATCTTTTGTCCTATCCCCACAGAGCTAAAACCAAACCTATACATTATAAACTATCCCACCTGAACTCAGATGAAGACCAGTGATCTGGTTCACACATCAATAATTACAGAGCCAGAGGCACAGGCCAGGAAAGAAGGGTTTGTCTCGTTCTCTTGGCTCATCTGCATGTAGACACTGTGTGTGCATGGACTTTTATTCAAACTTTTTATCTTTACTAGTAATTCCAATCATTTCTAAAAGACACTCATATTCAGCACAGACAGGTCTTGAACTAGAGCGACTTCAAAGCTCCATTTGGTGAAAGAGTATAGCAAGGAAGATCTGTGTATGGAATATTTATTGATATGTGAAAGTGTATTTGTGTCTGGTAACCTTGGCTACAGCACAAAGTGAAATATCACCCTGCTGTGTGTGTGTGAATGAGTTACTGACATCAACCTTGTCTTATTGTGTATTTAGAAAGTAGAGAAAAGTAGAAGAAAAACCATTTTAAAATCCACCCAGTCAGTGTGCACACAGATGGTCATACCCCCCCCCGGGATTAATAACCCGCTGCAGTCTCGTTTGACTCCTTTTGATGTGACCTTTATATTTCACCTTCAACTGTTCACCTCGTCTTGCTTGGTGTCATTTTTTTTCCAGCACAACCTCTTAATAGCCATTTTCTTTCTGATAAACTGTATTAACACACTGGACCCAAAATCACATGAACATGAAATCTGAGAAGGAAAAAGTTTGATTTTTCAGAATAAAAAAAAACCTAACATGTTTAACAAACCCTTTTATAACTTTGAATGCACTTTGAGTGGTGGACAGTGAATCGAGAGATAAAGTCCTAGAGATAGGACATTTCGGCTCTTTTCAGTGAGCCATCTCTTTTTGCTCAGCTCACCAAGAAGAGCTGGCTCTTTGGACTCCCAGACGGCTCTTCATGTTGCCACTAATACCTTTATAATTTGTCAAATTTAGCCTTTTTTGAATCATAATATGCAGGTGTACACATCACTTATATTGGATACATCATTTGTACTGAAGGATTTAAAAGTGAAAATTATAACCTCTAATAATTTTTGTCTCTACCAACTTAACTTTAAAACCAGTCAATGAATGCTCTGATTTGCTTGCTACTTACTCTGCTACACAAGGCAGACATTTAAAAAGGACTGCTTTTGACATTTTCACTTTATTTAAACACAGCCCCAACAAGAGTAGGCACTTTTAATACCAGTAAAAAAAACAAAACAAAAAAAACCCCAAACAACTCTGTCTAGAAGAGTGTAGTCCCAGGGATAGCTAAGATACTGCACAGAACATCTCAAACTCCTAGGCCTCTAGCAGAGAACCCGAGCTTGAGGAACACATAAGTTTCTAGTCTTACTGACCAAAGATGAGTTATTTTAAGCCACATTTTAACTGTAAATTCATAGTGTTTCATTCTATACACTTCATCTGACATCCATGGCCAACTTAAAGTAACCAATTAATCTAACATGCATATCTTTGGTCTGTGGGATGACAGAGTACCTGGAGAGAACCCACACAGGCACAGGGAGAACATGCAAACTCTACTTAAAGAGATTGACCAAGAGATTTGAACCAGTAACCTTCAAACTACTCCAACGCCATGCTGTCCATAAGCTTTCCTTAACTGAGGCACCAGGGACTGCCAAACAGCTCTGGCTACTAGGCTGAAGAGATCCAAAGGTTCTGGGTGCAATGGAACCGTGACACAAAGACACAGAATTGAGACTGAGGAATACAAGATGGACATCTGGGAGAAAGGTGTTACACAACCCCAATAATAACTGGCTGATGGATCTAAACCCAGACCATAGCAACCTCTCAGAACAAACACCAATAAAGATCACAAAAGCGGATGTCCAGTAATGATACTTGTGCATGAAGAGCTGGACAGCACCAGTATTTGATGTGACCCACACCTACTGGCTGAAGGAGCCAACTTCATTCCATGAGTACCTGACAGCACAAGAATGTAGGCTGCTACTGAAGGGTACTCACTCAGACTAACACAGGGAAGGACAATCCTGATCATAAGAGAACCCCATAAGGGTATGAAACCTTCAGAGTACCAGCTGATATCCTGCCTCTCTACAACATGGAAGTTCCTCTCAGGCATCGTAGCAGTTAAACTAAGCAAGCACAAGAGTCAACACACAGGCACAGCTCAGGACGAATTAGAAACAGAGGGTCAACGCACCAGATGGAGCAGTATACCACGACAAAGACCAGGCACACTCAACCTCAACACTACCTTGACTGAGAACAAGAAAACCTACTTTCAATGGCCCTCTGTGTATGCAGTAACATCCTCAGCCAGCTTATTACAAATACCAGTTACAAATTCAGGAACAGAGTGGCTATTAGCTACCTTTGTAAGCTTTTTTTTTTTAAACAGTTTCCACCCTGGGATTAATAAAGTATTCTGATAGATGCCATCAAACTAAATGCCAGGAGTGGGCAAGACATCAACTAAGTGATCCACCTTCATAGGATCTATAGCAAGGATATTATTGGGAAAGAGAAGTGATCTGGACAGAAGGGATGGATTTGCTTGAAGGCAGGATAGTGGACATACAGGACTGCCACGAGTATTAGGCCAAGCATTAAGATTATAGATACAGACCAACCCCCAGAAAAACAACCTCATAGCATTATTCCTCCTCCAAACTTTACAGTTAGCACAGTGCAGTCCAGGAGGTGACGTTCCTGGCATTCAGTAGACCCAGACTTGTCCATCAGATAAAGAGTGAGCAGTCACTCCTCATAATGTGTTAACACTGCTCCAGAGTTGGTGATGTAAGGCTTGTATACAGTTGCCCAGACATGGAAACTCATACCATGCAGGTTCCAGTGCAGTTTTTACAGTGATGTTAATGCTAGATGAGCTTTGGAACTTTGTTGTTATTAAGTTAGCAGGGCGTTGGTAACTTTTGAGCCAATGACTGTAGAAAACTGACAACCTGACAGCTCTCAAAGTGAAGCCAAAACCGCTCTATCACCCATCCACTATCTGGATGTGGTCCTTAAAGTCCCACCCTCTTCATGTCAGTGAATAAGAAGCGGTCAAAATAAAATGATATTTTGTGCCGTTTAAAATAGTTCTTATCAATCTAACTGAAATCCATAGGCTCACCTCTCTCATAAGTTTACTTTGAATTAGTAATTTAATGCTGTAAAATTGGGAGTAACCTCATGTCATATGTATGATGGCATAGAGTTTTTCTGGCTCTAAATGCAACAAGGAAGCAGGGTGAAGAAAACTCAAGGCAAGCTTTCATTAAAGCTGTAAAGTCCATTTAACAGACTCCATGGAAACAGGGTAGGTAACTGTCAGAGGGACAACGCAACAATGAACTAAAGAGACAGGGGTGTAAATAGACTAATGATGAACAGGAGGGAGGGGAACACAGGTAGCAGCAATCAGGACAAGGAGTTGGGCGAGAAAGAAAAACACCACAATCTCAAAAACAGTCCGTTCAAAAACCAAAACCCAGGTACCGTGACACATGATTGACCGCTCCGATTGCCAATCTGGCGTATGGCTGTTCAGATGTTCATATCCCCTCTGAGGCTGTGTGGGTGGAAGTTAGATACATCCCTCCACCCCAAATCACTACTGCACAGACTGCCTCTAAAATGTACAAGAAAGTGTCCTTGAGATAGTCCAGCACACAAAGATGCAAGGTGAGATAGCATACACTAAACTATTAATTAACGTGAAATGGTGTACAGGAACATCTGTGTCATGTATGGATTAGAAGTCTCCAAGTCACGATGAGAGACACCTGTGAAGATGGTTGAGAACAACAGGGCTAAGGTTCTGTAAGATATCAAGGTCCTCAGACAAGCAGCTGCTGTCCAACCAACCAGCCCTCGACAAGCAGCAGAAGACCACAGTTGAGATAGATCCGACAATCCCAGCTGACAGTCACATCAGAAAGGAGTGCAATAAAATACAAGAGGCTGAGGGAAAATGTGGAACAGATGTGGGAGGTAAAGTAACATTGGTCCCAGTTGTCACATGAGCATTAGGAGCTGTAACCAGAAAAGGAGAGGAGTGGCTCTTTCAGAGATCTCTGTCTAGAAGAGTTTAGGCCTGAGAACACCAAAGATCCTGGGCAGAACCGTCAGACTTCCAGGGCTCTGGCAGCTTGAGGAAGACACGCATTCCACTCCCCAGGAGGGTGTGGGGGAGGTCTTTATTAACCATTAATAATAATCAGGGGGGTGGTGTATAAAACTGATTGGGACAGTGAACGGGATTTCCAGGTTCCAAGCTACTGCTGAATAAATTCCAATGTTGGTTTCTTGCTGGGTGCAGAAAATCAATTTCAGGCTTCCTTGGCTTTATGCATTATAGGCCTCTTCTTTGGCCGAGCTTACCCTCCCTTGACTTTCACACACATTCCTTTACTGATTCAACTCCTCACCATTTAAACCTTTCTGGCCTGATGGATCCTGTTCTTGCAGTTTTAATGGGGATGTGTATTTCTAGATCAGTGTGCATCAAATGACCTGCAGTGTACAGTGTGGTCATTTTGGCAAAAAAATCCTCAGTTCAGGGCTGTCGCAAGGGAGACCCTCCTGCCTGGGAGCTAATAGGACAGAAATTTAAAAGGGAAAAATTGTTTTTCCCAGTACATGTAACCCCCCCTCGCTTGCCTTCTCTGTTTTGAAATGGTGATAAGTCCGGGGTTTCCACCTAAGGGTCGCTTACACTAAGCCTCAGAAGCTGCAGTGCAGAGATATTATTCAAATGTATTCACTCTCACACAGCTTTGTTAGAGTGCTCGCATTTGATGGCATTTTCACCTCTGACTAAAACTGAAAACCTTGTTGTGGTGTGAATTCACCAGTGATCATTAGCAGTGGTGACAGAAAGTTATTACCTTAAAAGTTTTAGGCACGTCTGTCGCCTTATGCATTCTTTGCCTCCTCGGTGACGTCCTGATGCCTCCTCAGGCAGCCTTGAGACCATTTAGCCTCTGGACTGACTCTGGATCGTTCTCGCTGTTAGGGTATCCTAAGGTGAGTTTAGAATTTTTCCGAGCCTTTTGTAGAAATGTGGGTGGCTTTAAAGAGCACAAAGATAGGGCAAAACTGTATTAACACAGAGAAAAGTTCACTTTTTAAACAAAATAATACTTTAAATAAATCCTAGAAGAATAATCATCAGTGTAAAACTGCTGTCTGTGTTTCATGATTTACAGACCAAAACTCAGGTAGTGATTTACCAGACTTTTTAAAGATAGCGGTTCTTATAGTGATATGTAATGATTACTGGGTGCCCTGAGCGGCAGGCAGGTGAGACTCGGTCCAGAGTGTTTGTTTCAGAGGGGTCCGGCAGGCAGGTAGTCACAGGTGTCTTGGTCCAGTCACTCCAAGAGGCTTGGCACACACGATGGAGATCTCTGGCAGAAAGACAAGAGGACATGAGCTTAAGAAGCAGAAAAGGCATGGAGTAATTCTAAAGACCCAACGTTCACCACCAGAGGTAGGTTAACAGTCTGGAGAAGGTGCTGGAGAAGAACCAGGTCTTAAATGCAGGAGGAATCAGAGGAGGTGGGATGCAGGTGTGTGCAGCCACAGGTGGAGATGATGAGCCTCCAGGAAGGACCAATCCAAGGATAAACCAGAACGCCACAGGGGAAGGGAGGGGGCAGAAGCACTGTGAGTCCTGGTGAGAAGTATCGGTCGTGATACTGTAGTATTTAAATTTACAGCAGATCCTCTCTGTCAGGGCTGAAGGTAGGACCCAGAGACGGACTGACACGGACTGAAAGATTTAACAGTTTATTTACAAGTTGCAATCATGAAAACAAGGCTGGTCCACATGGAGGGAGGGGGCGATCATGAGCATAAAGGTTAGCTTTCCACTGCCGGGTTTAGGAGGCGGGCAGGAACTGCGTTCTGGCAGAGTCTGAATGTAACTGCAGGGCTTAAGAAGGATGGTGATGTGGATAAGCACCAGCTGTGCAGCCTCGACTCCGCCCACCTGCAGACTAAGCACATGATTAGTTGACCCAACCCATAACCCAGAGCAGAGGGGAAGGAGAGGGAAGATGGGAAAGAAGAGAGACAAAGATGTAGGTCAAGACCCAGAGGCCGGGGGACCAAGATACTCTGGGGCTTAAATAATGCTTAACGAAGTTACCGCTGTTGTGCCACTTGTGTAAATAGACACGTCTCTTTCACTTTCACGAATAAATTAATAATAAATTAAATTACGACAGACTCCCAACAAACAAAAGAAAACAACTTTTATTAATCCCCAGCTGGGCAAAGTCGAGTCACCGACACTACAGAGAGAATGCACGCACGCGCACACACACACACTTACATGCAGCATGCAGTGAGGGAGGTCAGCGAGCAAGGCTGCCATTGCAGGCACTAGGGAGCAATGTGGACAGTTTGGTGTCTTGCTCAAGGGCACCTTGGCAGTGCTCAGGGGGTGACGCCTCTCTGGCCTCTGGTTCACCTCCACGTATGCATCCAGGGCACGGTCTTAAATGGCTACCGGGTCCAGGTCCGGGTGGGGTCTTGAGCTGGCAGCCCTCAGCAATCCTCCGGCTCCTTGACGCACTGCGGCACTGCTGCCCCAAGAGCAGCTCTGCCCTTTTGTCGAGGTCACGTCAAACCTGGATTACAGGAAATGTAAACTGTATCTTTTGCTCACGGAGATGTGACCAGTGCTAAAATGTGGAAAAAAAGATCAGACATTTTAACTCTAACTTTTTCACAAAGGAGGGCTCTAAGACCCCCTTTTGCTTACTGTGAGAATAGCTTGGATACCTTTGTGTGTGTTATCATGCACTGATTATACGATTTTATTTATTTGTGCCTGAGTTAATGATTGTCCGCAATCAGCTGAGCTGGACAGAGCAGGTTCTCCGCATACCTAATCATCGCCAGCCCAAGCAACGTCTGTATTCCCAGTTACACCTTGGCAGATGAATGCAGGGTGGCCAGCGCAAGCGTTATAAAGACAACCTCAAGCGTAATCTAAAGAGATGTGGGATCAATATCAACAACTGGGAAGACAAAGCAACAGACCGTGCAGTGTGGAGGCGTTCAGTCGCTGAAGGCATTAAGCGTTATGAGGCTACCATCAAGAGAAGGAAAGACCGGGAAAGCTCCTCTAGCCCACGAGCAGAAACCGCAAACTGTCCAATATGCAATAGGAAATGTAAATCTAGGATTGGCCTTGTCAGTCACCTAAGGGCGCACAAATAAGAGGACAATCATACTCGCTTCGAGTGATACGATTTTACATGTTTAATTTTGTTTTAAATCACTCAGTTTTAATGCACTGGATGCAGGAAAGAAACGCTTGTAAACCCTGATATATTCTTCTGGTTTCAACGTTTTTCAGTAAATGCAAATTAATTAACTTGATGCCTTTAGTTTTAATTATTTGTGCAGACTGTTAGTTAACTCACTGTACTTAAAGCAAACATCTAAGTGATTTTATATTGCATCTTTTGATCAGCTGAATAGTCTGTTTCATGCATATAAAAAATATGGTGCATTTACTTTCTTTTTGTCAGATGTATCCCCATAGTGTAGTGTTTACACATTCGCCTTATAAGCACAAGGTTCCTGACATCCCAGGGCATCCGGTGTAAAACCTCTGCCAGATTACAAATGCGGATTAATCCGCTGTGATGACCCCTTGGGGAGGATACAAGGGAGCAGCCAAAGGCACATTCTTTTAGTCAGACATAAAATGAATATATTTAAACAGCTCAGCCTTTGATGCACCACATTTAACAATGACAACTTTACAAACTGCAGTTTTCACATGCAGTACCATTCCTTCATTAAGACAAGCATGTGAAATAGCTCCCGCGGTCGCCATGCAACCACTAAAGGTGCACTGTTAAAAACATTAATGGTAAATTACTGGCAGCTGTGGTTGCCAGGAGTTGACTGTAAAAAATATGTTGACGTAACGTACTATTTCTTGATTTACGGTAATTTAATAGTTTCTACAATGATAATGTACTATTTTAGATTTTATGGTCTGTTACTCTGCTATTTGACAGTTTTTTACCGTAATTTTTACTGACATTTTTTATTTCTTAGGCAGATCAGAATCAGAATCTTTTATTAATCCCAGCGTTATGAATGCTGACCTGAGATGTTTATTGTTTAAATGCAAATTGGATAATTAAGAAAGAATGTATGCGGCAGTAATTTCATAATCCCTTGGACATTATTTACCTTTTTCGGCTGTGGTAACAGCAGACGGCAGTGGCGGCTGAATGTATGAGCACTGTGAATGTTTGATCCCATGATCAGTTTGGTTTTCGTTTCATGTAGCTTGGACAAAGAGTCAGAGATGTGGTTATGCGCTAAGAAACAAAAAACAAATTTAAAAATTAAAAAAACTGATAACACCACCTGGTGGAAAATCTGAATTTTCACAGTGAATGAAAATCTAATTAGTTTCATATCCCATGGAGGTCTGTCACTGTGCCAAAATTGAAAATTCTGTGTCAAGTAGTTTTTGCAGTATTGCAAAAACAAGAAGGATTAATGGTGGTGGCGCTGATGAGTCCATCAAACCCCTTCATTTTGGAGATATAAATACACATTGCTTTTCTCACCTGTGGCTGCATTAATACTTGAGTTTCACTCAGCCTCTTAGCTTGATCATACTGCAGCAGTTTCTGGGGCAGCATTTTTCACACTGCAGTAATGATCTGTATTTTCATTGATGAAGGCGTCTCTGGACTGTAGGCTTTTTTTCAGCCTAATGATGGCTTCTTTCATTTGTATCTACTTTTCTTTGGACCTCATATTGAGAGGAACTGTGGCCAAATGCAAGTTCAAGACTTGGAATCACCTCCAGATCTTGTATCTGCTCAGTTGGTCATGGAATAACACGGGGACAGTCCTCATCTGGTCAGTCAGTCAATCGTCCCATTACTTTGAAGCCTCAGAATATTGGGGGATTGTGTAAAAATGTCCATAATTCCTAAACAGTTAACATCATTCTTTTGTTAAACCCCTTGAATTAAAGCTGAAGGTCTGCACTTTCCACTGTGGTGGTGAACAGAGGCAAAATAATATTAAAAAGTCATTGTCCCAAAACTTACGGACCTCACATTTACTTTGGAGGTTTTGAGCTTTCAACTTATTTTTTATTAAAATGTGTAGTTTGCATCATTTGCTAGGCTGCAGTACAAACTGCTTTTACAGACCAGTAAGACATTTCTAAACTCCTCACAATCCTGTTAGCTCCTTACTCATGTTTTCCATCAAAATGCATTGTTGTGTCACGGTTTGCCGTGATGGTGGACCCAGAAGCGGTCCTGAGATACATTTAAAGGTGAGAAAGTGGTTTATTTACAAGGTGTTCAATGAATGTGTAAACAGTTTGAGTCTATATGCAAGGTCTTGGTATCCAGGAAATTTGGGATGAGTCCAGAGAATCCTCAGAGAGGTCCAGGGTGTCCACGGTTCTTAGTTCCATAGTCCAGAGAGTCCAAGAGTCTGAGAATAGGTCCATGAGCTCCAAGGTAGTTGGTGAGAGTTGGTCATGCAGGTTGCAGTTGTTCCAGGTGAGCAGCTTGAGAGTTTTAGGCAGAGGGTCAGAGAATAGCAAGTTACTAGAGAGCAGAGTGGAAAAAACACAGGTTGCGTTCCCACTACAGGCAAAAGTGGCCTGAATCCATTTTTTTTTGTCCAAATGTGACCCATATCTGATGTTTCATGACAGTCTGAACAGCACAGATCTGATTTTTTTCAAATTGGATTTACTCCTCTTCCATATGTGATCCTAAATCGATACGTATCCGATGTCTGAACGGCCATGTTACATTTCATCCATCTTTTCCATCACTGAAGTGAGACAGACGTCAAAATTCTGCGCTGGAGGAGGCGAGACGCGGCGAGATCAAATGTCAACAATGGACCAAACCAGCATGGCAGACAGCGCTGATGGAGCTAGTCAGTGGAAAGAAAGTGAAGTTTTCCTCACACGCTGACATGTGTAGCATCCATATTTACTTGTGTAAACACAGCGTGCTGCGTGTGACGTCACGTCTTCTTCAGGACACTGTTCACCCTGGAGTGTGATGGCGTCACATTTAAATTAGAATATGAACGACCACGCAAAAAAATTGATCTCAGCAGACAATCGGCATTGCCTGCAGTGGGAACACAGACTAAATGTTCCAGCTCAGTGGGGATAAAACAGCTCAGCTTAAATACAACCATGATGGCAGATCAGGAACAAGTGTTCAACCGCACGCCACCTCCAGACACGCCCACACACCTGGGGGCTAAACAGATTGATAATGAGCTCACTCTCACCCCAGATAAAGAGACAGCGAGACAAAGGCAGTTCAGGACAGGGGACATGTTGGTTAGGTCGCTGTGTCTGCATGGGTGTCCTCTTGACCCTCTGGCTCCTCCCACAGTGCAAGACGTGCATGTTACGTTAACGGGCAATACTTAGCTGAAAAAGAGGCAGATCATTTGCTTCAAGTATACAGAATAAAACATTGTATGAATGTGTGGTTATAGATAGCTTGTAGCCTAAAGTGCTTTGAATGGTCAGTAAGATCAGAAAAGCACCATATAAAAGTCTGTTTCCATCTTTGTAACTGCAGCCATTTCATTTTTATGCTTAGAAGACATAAAGACCTGGATGGCCTGTAATCTGTTACTTTTAAATTCAGACAAACTGAGGTTATTGTATTTGGCCCTGAAAACCTCAGAAACACTCTTTCTAACCAGA
>VUQH01079116.1:0-23640 GCA_015106775.1 Etroplus canarensis
GCCCCGGGGAGACAGCAGCAAGGAGCAAGGAGGGGCACCCCCTACTGACCATGGTGATAGAGAGAGAGGTCAGCAAGCCCCAGATCCAGTCATACTCACCTGCAAACACACACAAACACACACACACACACACGCACGCACATTGGGCCACCCCCGATGCACGGGAGAGAGGATGCACTCCAAGCTCCGCCATGACCCAGGGATGCAGCCACCCCGGCCCCCAATCCCAGCCCAACCCCCCAAAATATAGTCAGAGTCTCATCTCCTCCTCAGCATGAAAGAAACTTATTCAATAAGTCATCACTACTACACTAGCAGCTCTGAAATATGCATAAACTTGAATTAAAGTAGATTTTTGTGTGGTTTAAGTATAAGAAACTGATACTAGCACCCCTGCTATAAATATGAATGGGATATCTTAGTAAGTGCATGTGTTTGGGATTAAGATTAAAAGCTTTAAATTACAGTTTGAAACTGAGAAGAGGCCACAACTCAACCGCTGGGCTGCTCTCGTCAGAAGTAGGAGCCAAAACACATGATTGCTCAGACTAAGATAAAGCAGGGGAAAGTAAAGCTGTCTGCATCTGACTACAGCTGATGGTGAAACGCTGATGTGCGTGCAGGCGCCACAATCAGTGTATGGTGGTGTGTGCAAGTATGCCTGCATCTGTGCTTATGTGGGTTTGAGTCGAAAAAAAGCCACAAGTGTGTGTTGGTAGGTTCCCTTTGACCTGTGGAGGCTTTATTTTCCCTCATATTCATATTGGGCTAATACTCTGCTTTTCCCATGCCAGCGAAAACCCTGCAAGCCGAGCCCTCTCCGGCCCTCTTCTCTCTTAGGGAACCTAAGATGTCACTCTACACAAAAGGAGCCATGAAAGCCGTCCAACTCAAGCAGGGGCTATTATTTACAGTACCAAAAGAAAATCGCTTTTCTCCCAAACGGCACCCCCTCCACCCTCCCCAAGCGTCAGCCGTCTGTCTCCTTGTAATTCTTCCCTAGTTTGCCCTTTTCCAGTCCTTTCATTTAATTTTCTCTTTAATACTTCTCTGCCTTCTCTTTCCTTCAGTCTTCTCCCTCTCTCTCTCTCTAACCCACTACCCCATAACATAAAGTAAATTGTGGGTTTAGTAACCAGTAAGCCCAAAATTAGGCATAAGCCCCAAACTGAAACTTTGCCAATCTTCCTTGAGCCATTCAAAACAGGCAGAAAAGTCCATGCTGATCATATAATTCTCTCTAAAAGGAGAAACTCCACTTGGTTAACATAGCTGAAAATAAATAAAAGCTTTTCAAAACAGCCTCAAATGTTAAACAAATGTTGCCTTCACAAATCAAAATTCTAAAGGAAATTTCTAAATGCCAGTTGATGAAGTTAGCATTTGTTTAGCTTAGATCAAGCTCAGCCTACCATCCTGGCAGAACATTTTATCGAACCTCAACTGATGGCTCACCTTCTACACAACCAATTGGCAGCTACTTCGCAACCCACCTCCACCCAATGTCTTGCTGTTATTACTGTGTCCTACTTTATAAATCTATTCCAACGTCAGTCCATCATCATGAACGGGTGCTCTGTTCTGCACAGGAAGCCAACCTCTGTCTTACCATGTATGTGTATTTAAGAGCAGGGAGGTCCCAGCACAGAACCATACAGCCAAAATGAATTACTGCAGATGGAAATTACAATCCTTAGAAAATGTATAGATAAAGACTGTCTTCACACTGTTCCCATTTAAGTTAAAGTTATACAGTACAGATGAGTAATACTTGGAGTGCTGCTTCTGTGTGGGTGAAGAGATCAGTGTGATATTTTATTTCAGGTATTTGCATGACAACGTTCTAATAGTTGCTTAGCAGCATTATCCTCAAATCTGTGACTGTCTCGACAGAGCGGCCAACTCCTGCTCCAGCTTGTTGATAGGAAGCTACTGTATGCAGTAAACTGTGGTCCAGTTACTGGCTTAGTATTACTGCTGGTTGTGCTGACAGAAAGAAATATGAGGTCACGTGTTGCTTTAATGACAGCTAGACACCAAGGCTAGAAATATGTGACACAGTCTGACCAAAGAACATTTTCAAAAGGCTCTGGAACAAGAAAAAGTTTCTACCCTAGTGTTTACAGTAAGCACAGATGTTGGTGACAGGCCCTAACTTGACACAGATGTCACAAAGAAGGACCCCGTAAACACTGCAGCATCCACAGACACCCTGACACAGCACTTTCTACAACCTAAAAATGAAGAAGAGAACATAAAAACAACTACAGTCTCCAAACTAAAATAATACAAATACTGAGGCAAATAACAATAGGTCATTAGTGCGTTTCAACTGCGGTAATTCGGACATCCGTGGAGAAGCTGATCATTTGAGGTATTTGCACAGTAATAGAGGGCACACGGACCATCTGATGGAGCTCAATGGCAGCATCCACACATATGAACACCTTTTGAAGTAATTACAATTCACTTCAATGTCATCAGGCTTTAGTGTTACACTGGCCACAGTATTCTCAGATGTGTACTTTATAAAGATTACAGAACCATTGGTAAAGTTGAAAATTATTTAAAATTAAAGATGTCCAATGGATAAAAGCAGCACTCCACATTTTATAACTGTGGAAGTGGTGGATATCCACTGTTTTAAATGGCAATCTAATTCTGTATAATATTACAGTATGTTGAATTAGGAAAGCAATATTATGAGGTCCACATCAGCAGTTATTCTCTACACGCTGACACAGTGAGAGTTAATGTTTGTCCTGCATTAAAAGTAAAAAACAATATCTGTAATTCTCAGCATATGAAAAGATATTTGACAAGATAAGAGTAAAATTCAGGTGCAGGCCAAAGCACATTAACCCTGAGATGCCAGTAAATTTTGTTCCACTTTATCTCAGCTCTTCACTGTAACTCTATCTTTAATTATCTTCCACCCTCTTTCTCTTGTTATCTGTCATAAGGTTCACTGCAGTGTTCACCACCTGTATCACATTTCAGTGAAGTGTGCTGCTAATATAGGCCAAAAGGACTTCAATGACAACACCCAGCCGCCCGGACCCAATCCAGACCCCAAACCTCCAAAACACACACACACACACACACACACACACACACACACACACACACACACACACGTCCCCATGGAGCTGTGACAGAACTCTGGATCTAGGACATGACAGTGAGCTAGAGAGGTAGAGTGAGAGAGAGAAAATGGCTCACAACTGAAACCATCAATAGGAGAAACTCCATTTATGCATTCATCAAGCAAAATAAATTTTATTCACTTTAAGTTTCATTTCTCCATTATTCACATTGGGGAAGAGAAATGATTATTTCTGTACTGATTTGTCTTTTGTTTGGTTAATTTATTAATAATAAAAAAAACCAGATAAGACTGGAAAAATGTGCATCATAATAGGATCTAGGGTTACGTCTATTACTTTAATTTCCCCCTGGGATTAATAAAGGATTCTCATTCTGATTGTGTCTAAATATTCTATAACCAAAAGATTTCAGATATTATATCCAACTATTCCATTATATACTATACTGTTGCCAGTTTCAGATCAACTTTAATATAAGTTGAACATCAGGTCTTGATTAAGTATGTTTGGAAATGCTATAACACTCAATGCTAGTGTATGTATTCTGCTATGCAACTATGACCTATGCCCACTGTAAGCTTTATTACTACCCAGCATTGTATAACTGCATGGGGGTGTGCTCTACAAGCTGCTGGCTATGGTGATCCTCACCAAAAAGCTGTGAGAAGAAATGACTGAGCAAGAAAACAACACGCACTGAGAGATGACCCACAGAATGGTGCAGGTCTATATGGGGCCTGGCTACAAGAGAGTCAAGGAGAAAGTTAGATGGAAGAGGGAGTAGGCTTGTTTATTTTTAGCACTGGTCCCCATACGCACTTATCACTAGGATGTGATTTAGAGATGGGTTTCTGAGCTTCACAGCTCATTACAAGCTGCCTGTAGGTGCTTATGAAAGAGTGCAAAGTTTTTACATGGCACTGATGACTGATAGAAATAAAAATCATGGAACTTTGGAGTACTTATGTTCTCATCTGAGAATAATTTACAAGAAAAGAAAAACTCACTAGGCATGAAAAAAAAATCAAAGCCACACAAACTATTGGTGTTCTGGGAATTTACAACTGTTCTAAACTCTACCAAATGACACCTGTGAAGTGCTCAATACAGTGCAACTTCCTATCGTACAATTCATTCACATCAAACAGGATCTCTCACACATGCATGTGCATGCGCACACACCCATGAACTCCACTCATGCAGACGTAAGAGGCTATTTATACACCACTTCCTTTTATTTACCCAGCTCATTGTTCAGACCACATCTGCTGAGGACCAAGGGCACAATGGCCAGCCCATGTATGTAGCTGACCACACACACACACACACACACACACACACACTTGAAGACTGCAGCATAAAGAGTAAGACGGCAGCAGCCGCACAGAACGCAGTATTCAGAGATATCGACAGCTTTTGTTCAGCATCTAAATGACAAAAAGCTGATGCCACCTGTTACTCAGAATGACATTGTTATACCAGCATTCATGCATACACCCTCATGCCAAACTTGCATCATTTCACACATGCCTGCACATAAACCAGCACAGATGCACAGTTCTACTGACTTCCACAGTTGGACACTAGGCTAGGTGCTGAAGTTGTCAGCTCATAATACAATATGTCATACATGTTGTATTAGTAAGTCAGACAAGGGCTTTAAAAACCCACTGGACAGCTAAGTCAACATTAAAGCAGTGACCATGCTGAAAATGATCACATATTAAACATTGAACTCAGGTGTTTCATTTAGTCCCATTGCCACAGGCTGCCTTTGCAAACATTTGTGAAAGAATGGGTTGTTCTAAAGAGCTCACTGAATTTGAGCAAAGTACGGTAATAGGATGCCACCATGGCTAGTGGTCAGTTTGTAGAATATCAAGGCGGGATTTCACAATCAAAGCGCTATTATTACAGAGTGAACTGTTAATGAACCACGTCAGCTCAGTTACAAAGTGTCAGACAACGTAAAGTCACAGAGTGGGGTGGCCAAGCACTGAGGTGCATAATGCGTAAAAGTCACCGACACTCTGCTGACTCAAAAACTGCAGAGGTTCAATCCTCTCCAAACCTCTTCTGACATTAATATTAGTGTAAAAAATGCGTGCTGGAAAATTCATTGCAAGAGCTTAGTGGAAACAGTTTGGAGCAGGCCCTTTTCTGTTTCAGCATGACTGTGGCCTGCTGCACAAAGCAAGGTCCATAAAGGCATGGTTGGATGAGTTTGATGTGGAAGAAATTGACTGGCCCACACAGAGCCATCAAACTCCATCGCTCAACCCCATCACGCACCTTTAGGACGAATGAGAACAGAGACTGCAAGCCAGGCCCTCTTGTCCGAAATCAGTGGCCGACCTCACAAATGTTTTTTTCCTTAATGAACAGGCAAAAATTTCCCCAGACACATTCCAAAGTCTTGTAGAAAGCCTTCCCAGAAGAGTCCAAGATGTTGTAGCTACAGACGGGGACAAACTCCATATTAGTGCCTACTGATTTAGAATGAGATCTCATCAAAGCTCCTATAGGTGACTCAATACTTGTTATCCATACAGTATATAGACCCACAGCAAATCCGTAGCTGGGTAGATCTAGGGATAGACACAGTTGCTCCTGAACAAAAAAAAAACCAAATATACATGTGCAAAATAAACTGATTGCCCAAATTCTATAATTGTGCAGCACTTTCAGCAAGTTAATTCCTATAAGGACATGAACTGCCCAAAATGGCCTCTAAAAGGGAAACAACTTAGACCATTATCTTCCCAGCCCTCCACCAGCAAGCCGCAGGGGTACAGTGGTAGCACAGAGTAGGGGAACAGGAAACCAGTATGGTTTCATTTTCAAACCACTAACTAACCATCTCACCACAGATATCCATAACTTGGGTCCAGGTACACAATATAAATTCGAAACCCACAATCTAAGGTAGTTTACAACTTCTAAAAATATCATTATTTAAAGTGACGGCTGATACAAACTGACATCATTTAGAAAGGCTTTTTCTAAAATGGCTTCCAAAATGTAGAACAAGTGCGAAAATAGCAAACTAAAGAAAAACAAACCAAAACAAAATACTAAAATCTAAAAATATGCCGAATGAATTAATCACTCAACACATTCTACTCTACAAGCGTATGGTCTGAAACCAGTGCAACCACACCATGCCAAAAAAAGATCTGCCACAGCAATAAACAACCATGCACAGATCTATATCACAGAGATTTTTCATCTAAAGAACTATGCTGATGTTCAGAGGATAAACACACATCCTCAGTGTTTTCACAGGGGTGATGTACTTTTTGGTTGGCACTGCAGGAATGGAAGCTGCTCCTGGTTTTTTCATCCCTCTACATAGTTTCTCCTTGGTACAGGAAACAGTCATTTGTCAACACCACAAATAAATGTTGTTTGTTTCCTGCCCTAGACAGGGGATTTTTTTGGAAAGCTTGGAAGAAACATTACAGATCTTGTGCTCCAGGGCTGTGCTGACATGCGATACATGTTTTGCTAAGCCAAGCAAACCATAAAAATATGGGACGCAGCCATTATTTACAGAAAATGTAAACCATACCAAGTCAGCAACAAGGACTGCAATTTGGGGTTAAGAGATGTTTTTCCGACTATTGCTGGAACATACCGGTCTAGGTAATAAAGAGGTGTGAAAAAAAACATTAGATTGTTAAAACATTAATTTGACAGACTACACTTCCAAAACAAACACAAAATGGTGAAAACTTCTGTATCTCTGTTCTTAACGCAGAAAATAATGTGGTTCAAATTTAGCTTCACATCTGAAGCAGGTGTTAATATGTGTGTGAGGGGGGGAGAGCCAAAACTAACAGCTTAAACTCATCATAAAGCTCATTTAGAAACCAAATGTCCAACTGGCTCCACTAATCCTCTGCTTATTTGGATATCCACAATGCTACACCCCAGTGTTCAGAGGGAGTCGGACCCCTGCCCCACTCCAGACGGGGGTTTCCCTGCCAAACGCTGCACAACAATAAAACAAAGCCATCATACTGGGGCCAGAGGGGGGAGCAGGGGGAGCAGGGGGAGCATGCAGGGATGCAGGGTGGGGTGGAGTGAGGGCGGAAAGTGAGAGGAACAGCTGCTGAGTGGGAGAGGAGATGAGGGGGTTGCATAGGGGAAAAAAGAAAGCTGGCAGAAAGGGGGGCTTCTCTCTTTTCTCTGTCAGTGAAATAAATTACTTTTATGTTTGCAGCCTGTTCAGGCCAAGCTATCCAACTCCACTTCACAGGCCACCTCTGGTCTCTCAAGGCATAGACATATTGACAATTGATGCGGCTTATAGTTGCACTCCAGAATATTGGATCAGTGTGGAAAGTCCAGGATTGCTTACAATGCGCACATACTGTTTATTTTTTTAACTTTAAAGATTGTCCTATACCTTTGTGTGAGGAATTTTCCATATTACAATCAGTGTGTCACTCTGTGGTTGAACTTGGTGAGTGCTGACAGATCAGCTAAATGCAGGAATGGAGATGACAACTAGGAGCTGCTGTTAAGTCAAGAGCTGGAAGCTGTGTGTGCGTGAGAGTGTTTGTTTGTGTGTGTGAGAGAGAGACAAGCTTCTACAGGTCAGGACTGAACCTCTACTCTTGTCTGATATCAAGGTTTAATATCCAAAGTCATTTATTAAAGATACCGATTGGATTTTTTTTTTTTTTTACCACTAGTGGTAATATGGAGTAAAATGGATAACAGACTTTTTAGTGCTATGCTTTTTAATTTCTTGTCCCCTATTATGGCCAGCTGTGTTTTTTTCAGTGCACAGAGAAAAAAAAAATCAAAAATCAGCTAGAAATAGCAATTACAATTACACTTTGGTTCATAAGTTTTTGGACAATGACACATATTTTTTAGTAATCTTATTTCTGTACACCACCACAGTGGATTTTAATTAAAAGTTAAAATATGGTAAGTTAATACATTTTTATACAGTCCCCCATTTTCAGAGGTGCAAAAGTAACTGGACAACCTAAAATCATTTTAAATATATGGATTGCCTTTAATACTTGGATGAAAATCTTATGCAGTCTCAAGTCTAGAACCCACGGACATCACCAAATGCTGTGTTTTATCCTTTAAGACGCTCTGCCAGGCCCTTACTGCAGCTGCCTTTAGTTGTTTTTTTGGTTTATTTTGGTTTTTCAGCCTAATAATAGCCTCCTTTACTTGCATCAACATGTCTTTAAACATCATATTGAGAATTTCTGCGAACATTGACCACATGCAAGTTCAACACTTGGAATCAATTCCAGATCTTTTATCTGTTTAGTTTATCGTGAACTTATGAGGGAACAGGGTGCACCTGGCCATGAAGCAGTTTTCCAATCAATTGTCTCATTACTTTTGAGTCTCTGAAAATGGGGGACTATGTATAAAAATGGCTTAAATTCCTAAAAACAGCTAATACAATAATTTTGCCAAACCCTTTGAATTAAAGCTTATAAAGTCTGCACTTCAATCACAACTTGTTTATTTGATTTAATATCCATTCTGGTACATACAGAAAAGCATTTACAAAAGTTGTGTCGTTATCCAAAGACTTATGGACCCAACTATATATGTTTATATATGTTTAACATTTGTTGGCAATAAGTGACAAGTTTAACTGATCTCAAATCTCTTACTACAATATAAAGCAATCGACATTAAAACAACTGACAGATGAAAAACATGTATTCACATGCATATAACTCTAATGTATACTACCCACTTAAACATTGTTGTCATCAAAATTAACACACCTTCAACTGCTCCCTTGTATTCTCGCCAAGGGGTTACCACAGCAGATTAATTTGCATTGAATTAAATTAGCAAGAGGTTTAACGATATAGATGACCCTTCTGATGAAGGGCTTGTGTCCCCACCTGTAACTGAACCAGGGACCCTTTACTTTCACTTATAAGGGGAATGTGTAAACCACTACATTAAGGATTTTAAATCCTAATCCATTTCTAACACTAAACACTAAGAATCGTGCTGCTCTCAGAGTAGTTGTCTTTATGACCACGGACACAAGTTGGTGCAAAAGGGGAACTCATCAAGCATGTTATCTTATAAAGTTACAGCACGTGCATCATGATTGCTTTAGTGCTTTACATATTAACAAGAAACAAAACATATCCTTATTCCAAAAAAGCAATAAATGTTAAAGTGCTTTTGACAGCCTGTTGTTAGTTACCCAAATGTTTCTATGACACAAATCAGTGATGTACAAGTATCTGAGTTAGATAGCAGCAAGACACGCTATGCATGCCTTGTGGATCACTTTGTTTGACCCATAGGTCACAAACCTGATGTTTGAGCTGGTATAGCCATTGGTAGCATCCAAATAAAGCTGTTCACTCCACTTAGCCTCCTGTAAAAACACAAGTGAGCAAATAAAAGCATTCAGATTTCCAAGTAAGAGCCTAAAACAAAACTTATGGAGATATTTTGGTCAAAAAAAGCAAGCTGGTTAGTCTATAATTTGGTAAAGAAGCTTAAAAAAGTTTATTAGTTGCAATTTGCCAACTTCCTGGCTACAGCTTTTCTTTATCTTAGTATTTTTAACAGGCTGTCTGACTCTCACTTTTTCTCTTGCCCTCTGCCTCGGTTAGTTGGCAGCGCCTTTCACATGTACATTAAAATGGATGCCTGAAATAGTGCAGGGTATTTGGGGGGACTGCAGACATAACAAAATCTGCAAAGAGAGCAGCCAGCCACATAGCAGGAGCCTTAAGGAGCAAACTGGTGAGAAAGGAGGGCGGCAGTCGGGCCAACAATGGCACACATTCACATTCTGGTTCAACCAATAAGTCTCAATTTGCAGATGTTAAGTGCAACACACTACACAATGGAAGAAATCCAATCTGGGATTCTAACTGTTGACAAAGTGCTGCAATATGAGAACTGTGCACCCAAAATCTAAAGCCATAGAGCTGTGACTTTAAATTAATCCCATCAGGATCTACTCCATAAACAACAGATGGGTGACTAATTGTTTAGCTTTATAGCAGTTTAATTACTCAAGCTCAACTTTTATTTTTCAGTATAATGCTGTACTGAGTAGAGAATACACAGTGCAGTAGAATAAGTAGTTACATGCCTATACTTTTCTCATGTTTCCTTAAAATGTTGATGTCTATACACAAATTAAGCATTTCATCCATATATCACCAGGCTGGCAGTTGCTCTTCCTATCCACACGTTGCCCCAGAGTGTTCCTGATGTTCAGTCAGGTATTTTGGTATTGATGTATGAAAGAGAGGCAAATGATACAGTATATTGTATTTATATTCCTTTATTCATGGTAAATTTATATAGGTTCAGACAGCCTTGTTATTTGTAGTTCTCCTCAGAGCTGAAATGGAAAAAATGGTAATGATGTATTACTTGTTTTGGAGAAATGTACTTAGTGTGGTATATTAAGCATTACACCCAAACACTCAATGGTTTTGTCAGTGAGCAAGTGAAACAAAGATTATAATCTCCCTACAAAAACTCCCTTGTTACTTGCATAGTTTTAACTTCAGTCATCAGACTTTAATCTTTCTTATTCATACCTGATGACATCTCAGTCCTAAGGTAAAGTAGTGATCAACCCACTCCTCAGGATCATTTCAAATGTACAACCACAGATGAAGCCTGAATGACATGGTGTAAGTGAGTTATTGAAAAAAAGCACTAAAGCATTAAAAAGGTGAGAGAAACTAGAAAATACAAACTAGAGGCACTCGGAGAGCACTAACCATCACACAGGCAGAGTTCCCCCGTGATACCATTACACCTGTAAAAATTAGTACCATAAACATTTTTACCCCACAACATGATTCCTTGACCATGAGAACCTACCTCTAGCACTGAGAATCTCATTGATTTCATATTAGCTCAAACGTTATTCAATAAAAACATATTTTCAGGAAATTGGATTGGTTTGCTCCTTATACCACATCCTACTTTTCAAATAAATTTCATGGAAATTTGTTCATAATCTTTTTAGATTTATTGCACAAAGGCAAACGAAACAAAATCATTCAAAAAAATTCCTGGATCTGGATCGTGATCCAAATCACCAAAAAAATGCAGTGGTTCATTACTTGTATCACACTCCACCCCTCAAAATCACTCAAATCTCTTCAGACCTTTCTGAGTTGGATTCGCACAAAGACAAACACACACACCAGTGAAAACTTACATCTTTAGTAGAGGTTGCCATTTGAAATCATCTGAAAATAAGAATGACACATATTGTATTATTTGTGTAAGCTTAAATTTAAGTCAAACTCAAATTCATAATGTAATCTGTTTCTGGGTTTCCATCAAGCCTGCACACCAATCTATAGGAATCACTTCTCACAGTCCTTGTCCTCACACTGACCAGCAGGTTCCCACTACCATCTGAGGACTGAATGCATATTTCAGTAAAACTAGAGGAATTCAATTTCCACTGTGAAACTTACCTCTGTATGCTTTCCCAGTAAGAATTCAACAAACTGCAAGAATCTGCATGCCTGGGATAAAAACATAACTGGTTTTCATGGGACTTTCTTTGGCTATATTGAGCTTGTGACCCCTAACCCATTGTGGAACTCTCCTGCTCTCCGTCTCACCCAACATACAATATCTGATGTGTTACTGCTTGACTATTTTACTGATGAACATGATAAAGTGAGAAGAACAAGCCCCATGAGGGACTGTTCAAAGTGTGGAGCATGGGAACTTGGCTTAATCCTCTACCAAGACTTAGGCAATGAGAGGAAAACAGCTCCTGCAAAATTATTCATCCACTAAAACCATACAAACTAGTGAGCTGTTTTTAATCAAACATTAGCCATGTCTCAAATTCTGCACTTATTTTCATACTGAACACATTCTATTTTAAGTGCATGTATACTGTGGAAAAAGGCTCAGGAAAATCTCTCATTTGTAAAAACATATTTAAAGAACTTTTTACATGTGCACCTTCCTTTTTTCACATCAGTGAGCAGTATAGCAAACATATAGCACACCACAGTGTCGAGTGAATTGAAAACAATAAAATACAATATACAAGTACAAAAATGCAAATATGTATAAATATCTTTAATATATCTTTTTTAATCAGTGCTGGTTGATTGGGTGGCAGTGCTGTGATTTCCATGTTTTCATAGATGTATAAACTGGACCATGACCCACCAAAGTAAAACTGGCACACACATAACGACATGCACACGCAAAGGGCAAAGGGCCATAATTAGCTACTTTTATAAGCATACTGTATATGCTCACGTGGCCTTATTCTACTGAATTAGCTCTCCACTGCTACACACTGAGTGCAGATCAGGGCACAGATGAGACTCGAGATAAACTTGGTAACAAACACAAAGCAAAACAATCAGGCTTCGATAATGTTTACCGACCCTTAGTGTGCACTGATAGTGTCAATTTACATTACGTGAGTATGTGACCAGAGCTCCATTCCCATATATAGAGACTACTATTCCTTTCATACAACTTGGAATTAAACTGCTGCAGCATTTCAGCAAGTATTTCAGTCTCATCCTGCCCCTGACCTCCAACCTTTTAGCCTTTGGTTTACATGGCACAACCAGCAGGGAGCAACGGGATGGGACAAGCAAGTGCACTGGCAAATCCTTTGAAACGCCGGTGCAGTGAACACAAGTGTACTGTTGCCGTCAGCAAATTTCAGGATCTTTGGTCAGCAGTAAGACTTTTATATGAACCATGTGGTTTAAACACATCAGATGAGTTTGTTGTGCTAAATATTCTAAGTATTATGAGAAAGTAGGATCAGAAAGTCAGTTTCTAGCCAAGGTAACAGCTTGATTTAATTCTGTGTCAATTACTTCCATTACTATGATCTTTCAAATATGAAACCTTTGATCTTTAGCAGTCATGACCAAGTTAATATAATAATAGGCCAAGAATAGTACTGTTATACACACACACACATACACACACTCTTAAAACGTGAAATCAGTCACGTCAGATGAGCAAAGAAATAATACATGTGGTACTTGTCATTTTTGTACAATTTAAACACCAGTCATGGTTTCATTGTTTCATTTTCTGTAACTGTGATCTTAGTTAACATGTCAAAAATGCTAACATCAAATAATTATTGCAACACAACTGAGGTAGGGACAACCAGAAAATTTTGAAGGTAGCCTGTTATAGCCTGTAAGTGCATCTTGCATATAAAAGTTATTTCATTAACTTTTTCATATGAAAAATATATAGACCTATATTGCATAAAATATATTTTTATTTGGTTTCAGGGAACTTTCTCTGGGGATAGTTTCACAATATGCAGACCGTCTTTCCACAGCAAACAGCTGGTGAGTGGTCAGCCAGCTGCCAACCACTGGCCACGAGTGGGTTGCAACTGAGCTGGGATTATTCTGTAAACAGTTGCACAACCAGTCACAAACCACTTAGAGAATGAAAATCTGAATTTCAGTCTTTAGGCAGTTGCTGCAGGTCACAAGGATTTTAGATCACCAGGGGGTTGCTAGGCCTGTGTGACTGGGGCTTTACCTGAGTTCAACTGTACCCCGGGTACATACAACTGTGCCACATTTGTCAAACAAATCGGGCTTGCATATATAAATATGTGAGTGATGCTGGAGTGAAAGTTGAGAAACCAAAACAGGTTTTAGAATGTGTTTTTGGAGACCATATATATGTACAAAATTGAACAAAAATCCATGCAATTGAAGCAACAATGTTTTACAACAATGGTGGACCAAAACTGGACTTAATACGGTAAAGTATAATACCCATTCAAACATTATTTTCAAGTTCTGTGCATTTTACCACCATTAAAAAAAAATCAGTGAGTGATTAGTGTCATCTGTCCTTTTACTGTATGTTTAACTACATTCTTGGTAATCTTTATTTTAAGCACAGGTCTTGTTCAACCAGGTGGGTCTTAATGCTATTGTGAAGCCACATATTAAAGTATTTTCAAGGTTGTACATTATGCCAAATGTTAAAGTTAGTGGGCCAAACTTTCCCTCTCCCTGTCACAAACCTTGCAATTAGGTGAAACATGTTTTTACAGCAAGTCTCTAAGTACTTTAAGTAGTGGTTAGTAATATAGAAAAAGCTTGAGCAGACACATACACTTAAATCACAGACTATAGGTATGTCTCCTGGAATGTCTTTCCATGTTGAGCAAATACAGAAGCTCATCTTATCAGATGGACAGAATGGTTTGTTACATATAGTGCATTTACACAAATAAGCCATCCATGCTTGATTTAACGTATGAAGTACATACACAAAGTTGTTTGCTGTGTCAGTTGTGCATGTGCTCAGGTAAAATGTGGATTTTGTGATCCAAGTGTTTTTTTAATCCTCCCTTTAAACTAAAAGAAATGAGATGATCCCTGTCAGTTTTGCACCAAAATAAAATGATGCCACATATAAATGCTAAAATAATTGGACAATATCAGGTTTTTTAATGCCTTTTTTTTGCTATGCATAAAGTGTGGATTTAGCTTTCCTTTTTAATAGTTTGATATGTCGTAATTTAAAATTTCAGTGAAGAAAAACAAAACAATAAGTGAAAAAAACTGGCCTGAGTGACATGCTGTATTAGGGTTTGGCACATGATGCAAACATAAAACACTCAAAAAGAACATCCAACCATAGTGTATATCAAAGACAATATAGATGTATAGAATTACTTACCTTCCAGGCTACATAAGTAAAGTCTTCAATCATGCACACATTCTGAACACATCCACTGATCAAACAGCTGGGACAAAGACATAAATGGATCGTCTTCTATCAACTCCCTGGTCTCCACACTTCAGATGAATTCAGTAGAAATTTTCATGTGCAAAAATACTAAAAAAGATGAAGATTGAGATACAGCTGTCCCACTTTAGCTCATGATGAATTAATGAAACTTTATGACTGAGAGCACTACTCTCCTGTCTAGATGTCACCTCAGGAAACTCTATACTTGGTCAATCAAATTTTAGTGATTTAGTGTATGCACCCCTCTTTGTGGAAGATGCAAGTCTTCACCCCAATCAAGTCAAGGTTTTCTTTGTGGGTTATCTTTATTTAGTGCTAAGGTAAGGGGTTAGTTCAGTTTTATAATTAGACAAAGTCTCGACAGAGGATAGTCTCCTTTTTAACTTCCAGAGAATCTTTCATCCTCAAAGCTCAAGTGTGCAGTGAACTATTTCCTGCAGGTGTTGCATGAAACCACCTGGTCATTTTTTCCACTGTCAGCACACACTACTAAAATACTGCATACAAAGTTACACTATAAATAAAAAAGGTAGCAGTCTGGTGCTAAACAGACAATCCAGTAACCCAGACCTGAGGGGGAAAATCATTTGTTTTTAAAAAGGAAGTTACTCTGGCTGTCCGTCTCACAGTCAAAAATATCCCTGCTCAGCACAAAGCAGGTCTCTGCACGTCTGACTGCTCCACTTTGGGCCACGGAAACATGGGTTGGACACACACACACACACCTTCCTATATAATAGGAAGCACATGGTGATATCCATCAACCTTTAGTGTACTGTGACTCATGCGCACAGACATACAGACAATCAGACATTTCGGAAATTATAACAGGAAGCTGCAATCAGAGCAGCACAAGCTCATCCATGAAAGCAACAGGACAGCATTTTAAAAACACACAAACATGCACAAGGATGATCAAACCCTATCCAAATAAATCAAACTTTCACATGCGCCCTTGTCTTCACAGTGACATTTCTATCTATACTGACAGGCTGCACATTGTGTGGCTGCTGTACAGCTTTGCATGTGAAAGGACCTGCTTTGCATGTCAGACCAGGCAAGCACCATTGTTTGCATCTCCACTCACGGCAGGTAGATAGAAAATTACAAGCATTTTGTCCTCTGGAAGAGGCAGTGGTACCCTTTATTAAACACTTTACAGATGAAAGTGTATTAATAGAAAGGTGGTGGTAAAGCTTCGCATTATTAACAAAAAAGTTAACAATATCCACTATAGGGTTTGCACAATGTAAGGATTTTTTGAGGGAGTGTGCACCCAGCATGCCTCTTTAAAGAAGCTTATTTTAAAGCTGGATGTGCTGCTGGTTAGCACAACTCATTTCCTTTTCCTGTATGACAAGCAAGAAAGGTCATTCAGCTGTGCAGCTGAAGCCCATGTTGTCTGATTAAGACAAAGTCGAGTGATGACTGAAGCTAGAGGCCTCTCGTGGTAACAAATATGTTCCATTTTTGCTTGTTTCACCAGTTTTCTTCCACTCACCTTTGTAGCACTTTTTATACATGCTGTATGCAGAAGTTATTTTTTGCTTTGAGTTGGCTAAAAGTTATGAAAGATAACTAGGTGCTGAAAGGTGTTCAAAGGTGAAATAGCTGATCAGTAAGTAAACTCTTTTCCTCACCTTCCTCTTCAGCCATATTTTTTGCCTCTTTTACTTCCCCCTCTTGTTGACTCCTTTACGCCCCAGCTCCTACATGTAGCTTCCCAACAGGGAAGGTTGCCAGCAGCAGGTGAAAGATCATGACCCCACACACAAAGACTCACTGCCCTCCTCCTCAGCTTCAGCCAAGATAAGGAAAAAAACAATAGGCTACCCGATCACTGAACACTGACAACTTACCAGGAATGATTCAAAACACAAACAAAGGTAGCCTTAATTATGAAGTGAAGACTTGACAAACCCTAAAATCAAACTGCTGTGATGTGCTTCTACAACTGAGGTTACTATGGATATAAACAAAAGTGTTGAGATAAAAACAATGGATAAAATAAGAAATTTTCTGTTCGTGAAATGTTTTCAAATCAACCCTGCCTCTGAATCAGCCTCCCAAAAAGTACTATAGCAGCTCTTCTCATCAAGAATACTCCACATGTGCCAAGGCTCCTATGGAAGCACAGCTGCGTCGTTTCTGCCTGCAGTGTGTTTGAACTCCGCATGCTATCTGGAACTGCTTTAGGCAGAACAGAGATAAAAGTGTTGGATTACAGTGGACATCAGGAAGGTATGAATATTATCAATAAACACAGGCATGCATTTGCACATTGCTGCCATAGATTCAAACTCAACCATTTTTCCTAATAAGCCATCACGCACATTTCAAGTGTACACTTGTACACACATTACCTGGATCTCAGTATAAATAAGGCATGTTGTGGAGTGATTTAAGATCATCTTAAAAAAGAGAAACACGATACACCGTGGGACCAAAGACATTCTGTGGAGACATCTGTCCGAGAGTTCTTCAGTAAAAACATCACTCAGGAGTCAAAGAGAAATCTACTTGACAGGTGCAGCTCATCCTAAACTGAAGCAAAAGATGAGTTACATCAGCCATACCTAATTTCATACTTAGGATAAAAAAGTCCCTGTGACTACACACTATAAAATCTGAGAGCCACATTGTCACTAGAAGACAAGCGTAAGACAATAAATCAGTGGGACCAAACTAACAGGTTCTGAGAGGAGAAGGTCCTGTCTTTCCTGGGTTTAACATTACACGGTGACACAAGGGGGTGGGGGGTGCTAAGGTCATCAAATCTCAAATTACATTCTCTCGAGATTTAGAATAGAAGAGCACCTGCCATCCTTCACCAACGGTGAGGAAAGAAGACAACACATACGGCTCAGCTGAGTATTTCAAGATGATTCAGTTTTTTCCACAACAATATAAATGAGAGAGGCATTTATAAAATTCTTGACTGATACCAAAACCTGTGATTAAAATAAAAATCTTACTGATAGCTAATGCTGTCAATACCAGATTTTTATTATGCGCGTGTGTGTGTGTGTGTGTGTATTTTGCTTCCCACAAAAACAAGAAAATCCTCATTTTAAAGAAAGCTTTTTAGCTCTTCAACACACCATCTTGGAAGATTAAACCAGTGCTAAATGTATGCGGCACAAGCAATAAGATGACATTTACTGACGTAAGAGGCTAATGTTTATTTGTTGATTGGCTAAGAACAGTCAAAAAAGCTGATATCTGCAGATATAAATCTTAGGGCCCTGTCACACCATGACAGTTTTAAGAAGCTTATGTCAATGCATCCAAATTCCTCTAAAATGATGGCATAGTCAGAACAATGATGTTAAATGGACGTATACATAACGTATTGCTAACATACATAGAACGTAACACCAACGAATGCTAACGTATTGCAGGCATTCACAACTTGAAGCCCATTTATACCACTTCCCTAAAACACAGCACATACACAATTATACGATAGCTGTGTGTTAGAAACATGCTCAGTACGACTGGAACACAAACAGGTCTATAAACATCAATATCTGTTGGAAGTAAGTTTGATATATGTTACACATATGTTAAAAACACATTACTCATAGGTTATTAATAAGTTTTGGGTATGCTAGACATTATCTCCATGTATTTCAACATAGGAGTAACGTGAGTCTGTTTGCATAAAGTACCTGCAACATATGGTCCGCGTATGTGGGGTATATGAGCCATACGCTGGCAAATGTCAGAGTTTTTTGCATGCTCAAAATTTTCCAGCGACCTTGCCATACTGCCACGTATACCGGCGTACTTCAGCATGCTCTTAACTTATAGAAAACTTGCCTAGAACTTAATCAACATATGCCAGCGTATTTGCAGATTTTTTTTTTCCAACATTAGCATATGCTTGTTAAATCATCAAGGTGTGACAGGGGCTTTGAAGAGACCTACGAAATATATCTATTTGTGCAATAATTTACTGAAATGTGCAAACATAAATAGAAATACAGTACATAAGGCAAAAACAGAGTTTGAAAGTTACAAAATAGATTCAGAATCTGATGGTACATTTCTGTGTTCATAACTCCATCAATTTTGACAAGATCCCCAACACCACCAGCTGAAATACAACATCAAACCATGACAGAGCCTCCATCATGTTTTGCAGATACGTGTAGACATTCACTGTTGTACTTCTCACCTGACCATCTCCATGCATACTGACAATAATTTGAAGCAAAAAAAAAAAAAATCACATTTGGATTCATCACTCCATAATATCTGTTGCTACTGAATTTCAGTCCAATTCTTGTGAAAGTTGGCATACTTCAGCTGTTTCTTCATGATTCCTTTCATTAAAAACGGCTTCTTGACAGCCACCCTTCCTTGAGACCATTTCGGATGAGGCTTCGCTAACAGTGGATCAACTGAAGAGCCAGCTGCATCGCTCTGGTCCTGCATCAGGTCTTTGTTAATTTTTTCCTATTTCTTAAGGACTTGATTATCAAATACTGTTCCCCTGCTGTTTTCTAGACCTGCCAATTATTTTTTCCTCCACTTGTCCAGTTTTCTCAGATTTTTTTAAGGATACACTGCACATCATGCCAAGATATGCTAGGTTTTCAGCTAACAGCTTTTTGGGAATCACCTTGCTGAGGAAAAAAATACTATTTTCTTCTTCTTCTTTCGGCTGCTCCCATTAGGGGTCGCCACAGCGGATCATCTGTCTCAATCTCACCATATCCCTTGCATCGTCTTCCCTCACACCAACCCTCTGCATGTCCTTCTTCACTACATCCATGAACCTTCTCTGTGGTTTTCCTCTTTTATGGCCTTTAAACTAAACTGTAATTTTTGGCATTTTCTCTAGCTTCACCTAAAGAAATGGGAACAAATGATGTACTTTTGCAACAGGCTCTAAGTTGACTGTTATGTATAAAAACATTGTTTCATCTCTTGTATTAGGTACCTTTTTTATGCTTGAATGATTCACGGGTCAGTGCTAAGTGGCTTAACAAAAAAAAAACCATCGGAAGATGGTCAGTTAGAAGGACTGGACTTAATAAAACGGTGAAAAAGTAGCCAATTTCCAAAGTAAAACTGTGAAAGACCTTCAGAAAGCCTGGGAAATTATTGATCAAGATTGCTTTAAAAAGTATAAGAATATATTTTGCTCCCAAGGAGCCAGACAAAGAAACAAGAAGCAGTTCGACACAATACTATATAGCACACATCAATCAGCTTTAAAAACAAGGTGTACAGCTTAATGGGATAGTCTGATATTCTACACAAACTGGAAGCAAATCCTCTAGATACCACTTTTATCACACTTCCTAACTGATTTACTTGCAGAGTACATAAATTTTGACTAGGTATTGTCTCAAATAAAACATAGCAAGTTGCAGAAATGAAGACTACAAAATTAGTGAAATGCTCTCATGCACGATGGATTCTCTCTGAAAACAGCGTGGTACTTAATGAAACAACTGCTTTGCACAAATGTGTATAATCTACTTAAATATAGTCCAGTAGGAAGGGCTGCAGCTTGTCTGAACACAAAAATGGTCGGTGGTCCTTCCCCATGCTCCTGAATTTTACATTTAACTCTGAGTACACCATTTAGTTAATCCTGGTTCACTGCATGCGGCCATATTTGTTAGTAAAATGCCACAATAAACTCACACTCAAAATGAAAGTAAAAGTGAAAGTACAGAAGAACACAATTTCATACATTTAGCCCCATAAGTCAGGCAAGGAATATTAATTTTAATTAGCAGGTTCACTCACTAAGCCCTGTATCCATTCCTCAATAATAGATCAATGAGATTGATGTGCTGCAGGGGTGTCAAACTCATTTTACATTTTGAACCATACCCAGTCCAATTTTAACTTAAACAGGCTTGTCCAGTAAAGCGATTGCCTAATTGCCCCTTAAAAAAAAAACAACTCTAAATTATTCCCCTTACTTTCACCATAAAGATGTTTCGCATTCATCCTTTAGGGGTTTTAGGAGAAGTTGAATTTTAATTTCAACATTATAAAAAAAACATAAATTAACCCATAAGAACCCATAGTGACATGCATGTAACATACACTTTACATTTTTTACAGCTTGTGTGGGCCTCTTGGTCTGTTGTATATCCCCCATAGTTTTCCTGTGAGGAGAAATGGGTCTGGGTTCTTATGGGTTAACTGTGAAATGAAAAAAATAACCCACTTTTTACTTTAGAAAAAGTATAAATTTCTATTGTAAAATACAAATACTCTTTTTTACTTTGGACTATAGGCCATGGGTTATAGCTTATGTCAGTAAAAGGACTGATGAAAATATGGACCAAAATATTCCAGAATTTATGCTCCCCTTCTCTGAAATTTCCACATTTTTCAAAGCTATATAGTGGACCTATTGGTGCCAGTTCTGGCCTAATGTTTGTTTTACCTTTGTTTCAGAGTCTTCTCAGCTGGCATCCTGGCAGTCAGGACAAGACTACCGGCTTCCCTTATTGCCACTATACTAAATTAAGCAACCTGAGGTATCAATCCTTTCATGTAACCCTCCGCAAATAAGCAAAGATCCCAAAATCCCAAACTATCCCTTTAATCCAGTATTTAACAGAAGGAACAGTTGCAATGGTGCCAGTAGGCCTTTGTCAGTTATAAGTGCAAAGCTTAATAATGTGGTTTGTGGTGATGTTCCGTATTAATCATTATTTATAAAGATTAAAGTGATTCAGTGTGAAAGTCACCTGTCAGTGGAAAAAAAAACTGTGGTGAAATTTGACTTGCTTCAGCCATCTGCTGCAGTTTCATAACAGCCTGAACTCTGTCCAAGTTTGAAAAACTGTTGGAGAGTTAGAAATGTCAGTTCTTACTCAGTACAGAACATCAGTTTTCACTGAAAAGAGTCATTTTGCAAGATGATTTTCCAAAAGGGTCAGTGTCACAGTGAATCATGTCTAGTCATCACAGGACCAAAACATTATTAAAAGCAACACTTCACGTCCTTTATGTCAATCACGCAGCCTGCCGCTATCTGCGTGCCATCTCATAATCAAGAGTGCCACTGATGGACGCTCGTTATTATGCAACCTGTTCCGCCATGATGTTCTATCAGCGTTCATCTGTCAGCAGTTACCTCCGTTATCCTGTCCTGCGGTCTGACCTGCAGGCTGCTCACACGCACTGTAGCCTCCCTGCACAGCACACCTGCTTCTCAAATCAGCACGCTGATAACACGGGAGCCATGTTTCATCTTTGCCTGTGGGCAATTCTTTAGACACACGGAAGGGGCAGATAGGGAGCTGCTCAAAATGCAATGTAGTTTACACTCGCTGCTTTTTTCACAGCTACTGACTGGACAACGTCCTCATTCAGAGCGCCCACAGTTCCCCTCGCCACTTCACTTACCTGCGGCCACGTTGGTCCACTTGTTAACTTTGCAAACATTGCGTCCTCGTGTGACTGCCTGTAAAACCTCCGTGACGTTACCTGTGCGTGGGGTCACTTTGCAGCTCACCTGAGCACAGTGGATACTGGGTAGCTGAGTAAGAGTAATCACAGTTTTTGGCTTCAAAGGGGCACCAACTGCTCCTTTTGCAACCTAAAAAAACACGCAAATTTTATTTGGAGCGCACTTTTGGTATAGTAAAACTGAAAAAAAAATACACAAGAAGACTTAAAGGCCAGGTTTATTCTGTTTTTTATCTTTTCAAGTTTACCTTTTGTGCTTTTATTTTGATATTTCTACATGTGTCCATGTGCAAAACCACATTCATTAATCCATAAACATTTGCTTTTTTGCCCTACGTCCCTGATAATTTTAAAAAAGAAACCAACTAACAAGAAATAGTGCAGCATTCGGCCACAACATCTTACTACAGAGGCTAGAATACTCTGTTGGTATTAAAGGGAATGCATTACACTGGTTTGAATGTTATTTATCTGACAGACTCCAATTTGTGTATGCAAATAAGGAGTCTTCCTCACACACAAAAGTTAGTCATGGAGTCCCACAGGGTTCTGTGTTGGGACCAGTACTCTCTATTTTATACATGCTTCCCTTAGGCAGTGTTATTAGAAAACACAGCAAACATTTTCACTGTTATTCAGATGATACCCAGCTATATTTATCCATGAAGCCAGATGACTCAAATCAGTTAGTTAAACTACAGGCTTGTCTTGAAAGACCTGGATGGCCTGTAATCTTTTACTTTTAAATTCAGACAAAACTGAAGTGATTGTATTTGGCCCTGAAAACCTCAGAAGCACTCTTTCTAACCAGATACTTACTCTGGACAGCATTACTTTGGCCTCCAGTGACACTGTGAGTCATTTTTCATCAGGATATGTCCTTTAGTACTCACATTAACCAAATATGTGGGACTGGCTTTTATCATCTTTGCAATATTGCCAAAATTAAAAACATTCTGTCTCAGAACGATGCCGAAAAACTAGTTCATGCATTTATTACTTCTAGGCTCGATTATTGCAATTCTCTAAAAGTTCTAAAAGCTTCCTAAAAAGCCTTCAGTTGATCCAAAATGCTGCAGTGAGAGTACTGACAGGGACTAGAAGGACGGATCATATTTCCCCTGTATTGGCTTCTCTCATTGGCTTTCTGTTGAATCCAGAATTGAATTTAAAATCCTTCTACTCATACACAAAACCTTATCTTAAAGACCTCATTGTACCATATTTTCCCATTAGAGCTCTTCTCTCTCAGAGTGCAGACCTACTTGTGGTTCCTAAAGGTTTTAAAAGTAGAATGGGAGGCACA
>VUQH01079116.1:23660-40302 GCA_015106775.1 Etroplus canarensis
CTGCAGTGAGAGTACTGACAGGGACTAGAAGGACGGATCATATTTCCCCTGTATTGGCTTCTCTTTATTGGCTCCCTGTTAAATCCAGAATTGAATTTAAAATCCTTCTACTCACAAAGTCTTGAACAGTCAGGCCCATCTTAAAGACCTCATTTTACCATATTTTCCCATTAGAGCACTTCACTCTCAGTGTGCAGACCTACTTGTGGTTCTTAAAGTTTTTAAAAGTAGAATGGGAGGCAGAGCCTTCAGCTATCAGGCCCCTCTCCTGTGGAAAAAGCTCCCAGTTTGTATTCGAAAGGCAGACACCCTCTCTGCCTTTAAGCTTAGACTTAAAACTTTGCTTTTTGATAAAGCTTATAGTTAGGACTTAGTTATGCTGCAATAGGTTTAGGCTGCTGGGGGGCTTCTTATGATGTGCTGGGCATTTCTTCTCCACCCACCTCTTTTCACTCGCCATGCATTTATTTATTTGTTTTTGCTGCATGTCATTGAATATTGTCTTCTCTCTCCCATTGTCTGTGTCTCTCTTTGCTCTCCTTTCTCTCTTCTCTGTCCCCTCACCCATAACTGGTTGAGGCAGACGGCTGCCCCTGGTTCTGCCGGAGGTTTCTTCCTGTTAAAAGGGAGTTTTTCCTTCCCACGGTCACCAAGTGCTTGCTCATAGGGGATCATCAGATTGTTGGGGTTTTTTCTTTAACTGTAGTATCTTTACCTTACAGTGTGAAGCACCTTGAGACGACTTTTGTTGTGAATTAGCGTTATATAAATAAAACTGAATTGAATTGAAAATAAAACTTACGTACAACTTGATGCAATTTTCTCTTTCTTGTTCATTTAGTTGCATCATTATTCTTATAAAACTCAAGAACATGAACAATGATGCAAGGCTTCATGAGTTATAAGCATAATCATTCACTCTTTGGGATAAAAAGAACAAAAACACACTAAAGACAGAATATGTTTACCTCTCCACTATGATTTGATGCTTCTATGCTGCAACCTAACATGCAGTTAAATGCTTTCAGTTTGACAGTGTACTATTACAGGAAAACAGGTCATCTATGTAACCTGTGTGGAATTCAAAACTCCCCAGAGGTCCTTGTAGGATTTACAGACAGTAGCTGAGGTTACTTGTTATAGTTTATGAGAAGTCTCAGGTTTGACCCCTTGAGAAAAATTCTGTGCAAGACAAAAAAATCTCTCTGTTCATATTTGTTTTAAATCTGCTGAAATGATTATAGAGGCCTACAGTTGATATTTTCATTAGAAGAGAACATTGTTGCTTGAATACTGTTACTGATGTCTTCTAAATGCTAAATGAAAGGGTGATTTCTTCTGTATCACATTGCCAGGAGAGAGAGAGAAGCCAGCTGACTTTTACAGGAAAAAGAAATAATGCTGGCACAATCACATCTGTAAACAGGAACATGTCCGTTAATTTGACGAAACAAACAACAACAAAAAAAAGAATGATCATGGTCATGAGCCATATCAAACGCCCAGTAGTTTGACCACTTTAAATCACTTGAAAGTGAATTTGGACTTGAACAAAGGGATGGTAAAGAAAACCCCAAACTAACCTTCACATTCTACAAGCAGTATAATGTTAAGGCACAAAAACAAAACGAAGTCTAAAAAAATCCATGTGATAGCTCATATGTTTTCAGATTGAAGAACCCTTAGGGATAGAATTCCACAGTCCTCTCCTGCCTCTCCTTCCTGTTTACCTTGCATTAATCATTACAATAATTTAATGTACTCTTGTAGTTCACTGGAGTGTCATTTTCTTCTTTTCACAAGTTTGTAGCTGGAGTGTAGCTCAGTGAACCATATTCCTTTGTGTGTACAGCATTGCCAAAAAACAGTGATTTATAGGTGTCATGCTTTCTACTGTCTGGAGAGTACTGGTGAGTTCATGGCCTGACCGATTATTCCACAGGGGACAGGCTTAGCCACTGATCCTTTCTATGTAATATCAACTTTCACACAGCAAGATGACTTCATTGTCAACTGAAACTGGTTAAACCCTGAGAGTTGTGAGGATTTCCCCTCAGGTAGCAGCTGACAAACAATACAAAAGCTGTCTGTTTAGGTTGCTGTCCTTTCAGCTTGTCAGCAGAAGAAAATATAGTTGGCTAATAACTGTTTTCCCCTGAGCAAGCAGAGGCACGCCTGATCATTTTCAGGTAGGTGGAAGTCCCATAGTAAAAATAGTTTTGAGCTCATGTAAGTGACCATGAACCTCACTTTTAGGGTAGGCTGAGAACAATTTCTTCTGTGCTAATTGTCACAGATAAAGTTTTGTTTTTTTCACTTGGTTTCATTTTAGAAAGTATACAGACATTAAACTGGTTCTGGTTACACAGTGGCTCTAGCTGTTTTACTTTATGCTTTCTATAGCCACGAGTTTCAGGTTTTTTTTTTAGTTTTTGTTCGGTTTTATTTTTATTATTGTTTAGTGGAAGTAGCCTCCCAGTGTTTCTGAATTTTTATAACGTTTTACCCATCTTGTCTTATTCATACCTTTATGTTTTTGTCTGTTCTGTATTTTTTTTGTTATTTTATTCTCTTGGATGTGCAGCACTTTGGCCAACATGTGTTTTTTAATGTGCTTTTAATGGTTTTTGTTTCTTCATCTCATACTTTGTGTTTAGTGTTAGTATTCATAAGTACTTTGGGTATTTCCTACTTTACTTTGAAGGCTGGTTCTCTTTTGTGTCTTTTGTCAGTTCTGCTTCCTGTCTGTCTTTGCTTGATTTCCTGATTGTTTTCACATGTTATTAATTGTGTTCACCAGTGTCTCATTACCATCTGGGCTCCCCTTTGCTAATCAGCCTAGTGTGCATAAATAGTCCTGTCTTCCTCTTTGTCCTTGTTAGATTGTTTGTTTATGTCCTCTGTCCATGCCTCATGTTTTCTGTTATCCCAGCACGACTAAACAGCCGATATGCAGCCCTGTCATAGTTTGCACAAACTGGAACCCGAATGCAAAATAAGGAAAGTAGAGTTCGAAACAAAGGCAATCTTTATTAAAAAGCAGATGGTATTATCTTTGAATAGAGGCAACAGAAAAGTGAATAATCCAAAACCAAACAATTCTGAACATTAACAAGGGGGTCACAAGGACACAGTGAAGAAAAAAGACAATCAAATGAAGACTGAGGAGAAGACAGGACTATTTATACATAAAGGGTTAATAGGGAAAAAGGAAACAGGAGGGCAACAAGAAATGGGTGCAAACAATCAAGACAATGATGGGAGAGGAATGACAACTAACTATAAAAGTTAAACAGGAGATGACCAATAACCTTAACTGAAACACGGAAACCCAGAAACGTGAACTGGACAGAGGGTAGTAGGAGGAGGAGACAGAGGGAGGAAGAATACTTTATTAATACCAGAAAATATAAAAAAAACTAAACTCCTCATTAGAAAATCACAAAATAAACAGAAACTAGAGACTTGATAATGTAACAAGGTTACCACAAAATAAATGAGGAAATGAAAGCAATAAACTGTGACTCTAAATATTAAAACAGAAACTCAAACTAGAATATCTTATCTGAGAATTCCAAACTGAAAACATGACCAAACCTCAAGACCATGAACTCTTTTTCCCACATATTTTGCCTTTGTGTCCTTCATTTGGGTCCTCCTTCACGCATTCCATCCCATGACAATTTTATCATTTTGATGGTGAACGCCACTTTTAAGTACCCAACTATTAAGGTAGTATCCTGGGGAAATAGTTTAATCTTGTGTCACCTCACTGGGCGGGCGGCTGTGGCTCAGAAGCGGGTCGTCTCTCAACACGATGGTTGGCGAATTGATCCCTGACTTCTCCAGTCTACATGTCAAAGTGTCCTTGGGCAAGACATGGAACCCCAAATTGCTCCCGATGTATCCATCGGAGTGTGAATGTGTGTGTGATAGTTAATTGCACTTAAGGCTTAGAATAAAGCGCTCTATGATTGTGTGTGTGAACGGGTGAATGAGGCTTGCAGTAAAAAGCGCTTTGAGTGCTCAGATAGAGTAGAAAAGTGCTATATAAGTACCAGTCCATTTACTGGCTTCAAAAGGACTTATGTGTCATGTGACATTGTGTCACACAGCAAAATTATGTGCTGTTCAAAACAGGCATTTATCTCAGATGATTCAGGCTGTGGGACACACAAAATGACTTCCTGACCACTTCCAGATAAAGATTTCCTGCATTTAACATTGTTTATGCATGTCTAATTATGTTCATACATAAGATGTTGTTTTTTACTTGTTTTCACATGATTTCCAGCCATGGTCATATGTTTTACTAGCTTTTTAATTGATTTTTAATCAACATTTCTCATAAAAATTGATTGACTGAAACTATCTTGCAGATAGTTTCAGTCAAGCATTTGGTTAGCTGCAGTTTCTGCTGCATAGCAGCTGTAATTTAACTTACATTTTATTGACTCTCTAAATGCACTTGTTAGATCAATAGCTGTACTTTCTTTCATCTTAGTTGAATTATCACAGTCTGTAGTTTCTTTTCATTCTAACCAACCTAGTCATCTGATTAAAAAAAACTCCTGCAACTTTATCACTGATAATTCTGGTATGAGGAATAATGTAACCATAAAAACATCGGTAAATTCACTTTTTGTTTGTTTAGTAAATGTCTTCTGGTATAATCTTTGTCCTGAATGACATCTATTGTATTAACTGCAGTATAAAACTGCAGTATTAATCATTATGTAAACAGCTCTTGTTATCAGTGAAACATAAAAAATATACCTTCGGCAGCTTTCTAGTATTCTCCCTAAGGGGTCACCACAGGGGATTATTCCACATTGGTAATTTGACAGAGGTTTTCCACCAGATGCCCATCCTGACACAACCCTCCATGGTGAGAGGGGCTTGTGTCCTCACCTAGAACTGAACCAGGGACTTGTCGCTTGGAAGGCAAATGTGTAAACCACTACACTACACTACAGGGACACTGAAATAGTATGGGCTTTGAAAGCTATACAGATTAGCATCAGGAGAGACCTTCTGTCTTTTTATGCTTTTAAAATACTTTCTATTCCTGCATTTGCTAAAGGAAAACATTTCAGAGAGGCTTGACTTCAGACACAAATGTAGAAACACAAGTGATGTTTCATCTAAAAATAATAAGAATCAGAATCAGAATACTTTATTAATTCCAGGGGGGAAATTGTATAATATAACAGCTAAAATGTAGGATCAATATCTAAATGCATGTACTTATATACAACATCAAATACTGTTGATGTTCCTTGAACCAGAATTATGAGTTTGCATCATTTTCAGAGGGTTGATCATGGTATTAGAGCAGGACTCACCTGGCTTGTGTAATACTTCAGCGAGATGGGGAAGAGAATGCTTATCTGTGGCAGACTGCAGAGGAGACATGGCAAGGACTGCTGTTAATTCGAGTCAGGCAATAGGAGATAAATGGTATCTGGTGTTTATGGTGTCAAAGGGCACTATGACAGATGAGATGCCAAAAATAGGCTCAGTGCTCTCCCACAGACAAAGGCAATAAATGAAATAAAGATGAGGGCAGCCAAAACAAAACTCATTATACTGTAGGTCTGACTGTGACTTTGCATGCCATTCAAGTCTAGATGATGTATTTATACAATATGGATTTTGAATGACTTTTCATAAAGCCTTGCAGACACAACAATACAGTAAAAATGCATTTGAGTTTCAAACACTCATGGGACATGCAGATGTTTTGTTTTTTTTTTAATGTAGGAAATGTTAAAATCAGTTTCACTATTCATGGACAGTTTTTTTTCCTGAGGGCTGAACTGTATACAGCCATGGGAAACACACACACACGAGAAAGCTTATCTCCACCATCGGCTGAGAAATACTCGGAGTCCTGCTCTACTGCTTTCAGTCCAGAGTGACGAGTGTGAGACAGAAGGAGAGAGAGAGAGCCTTTGTGTTATCAGACTCTGGGACAGAAAAAGCTGTCGAGTGTGCCAGGATTAATGGACATTAGCACATGAAGCCATGAAGAAAGCAGGAAACACCACAGGAAATGCCTCAGAGGGTGTGTAATGCCAACTCTGATCACTGCTCATGTGGCACCCACATTATGTATGCTGATTTACTGGGAAAATACTGGTGGCTTTTGTACTTACAGTAACACATGAGTAGGATGCTAATTATGTAGAAAAATGTGAGATGCTTTAGAAAAAGTGATTGCATTTCTACAATAATAACAGAATTGCAGTGAGTAACACAGTAACAATAACATAGTTAATTGGGAGAATACATCAAATGAATTGTTTTTATTTTCATCAGTGAAGGATGGTTTTAAAGATTAAATTATTCTGTGTATTTATTATTATCTATTCAAACCAGGGGAATTTGCTGACATATGAATAAATTCTCCTTGAACACTAAATGTATTATTGTACTTATTTTGTTCTAAATTAGTAAACTACATGTTAATAACTTTAAAATAAAAAAAAATCTTATACAGTAATTTATCTCCCGAGTTGTGATAGGATGCCAAGAAAGGAACTATGGTATCGTGTGAGAAAGTCAGGACTGGCAGAGAAGTATGTCAGGGTGATGCAGGACATATACTGTACAGTTTGGACAATGACACAGGCAAATAGACAGGAGGTCAAGCCAGAGGTGGCAGAGGCACTAGGAGTGACAAGCATAGAAAGGATTACAAGTGAGTACATGAGAAGGAGAACTCAGGTTAAGCAGTTTGGAGACAAAGTCAGAGAAGCAAGTTTGAGATAGTTTAGACATGCGCAGAGGAGGAATAGTGGATATACTGGAAAATGGATGTTGAAGATGGAGCTGCCAGGCAGGAGGAAAAGCTGAAGACCACAGAGAAGCTTCATGGATGTAGGTAAGGAGGACATGCGGAGGGTTGGTGTGACAGAAGATGATGCAATGGATAGGGTGAGATGGAGGTGGATGCTCTGTGGTGATCTCTAAAAGGAGCAACAAGAAGAAGGAGAAGCAGGAGAGGTTAATGGTCTTGAAAAAAACAAGAAATCAGATGGGAGAAAGAGGGATAAAACATGCAAAAAAGCATAAAGAACAATACAATAAAGGTTATTTGATTTATCTGGGATTTACGATAAGTTGAGCCGCATAAAAGCTGCTTTTCTAAGTAAGTAAGAGCGATTTTGATATCTCCCAGGTGTGTGAGCCCAGTCTTTTCTTCGGTTATGTTTATTCATTGTCAGTGAAAGAATCAGCAAGCTGCTATCTCATCAGTACAGGAAGAAACTGTTGTGGATCTGTCATCACTTCCTTTGGAAACCCTCTCAGTTTGCATTTTCATCATTCTACTGAGTTCACTGATTAACAATGAAACTTGTTTCTTTCTGGGACACCAACTGTGAAAGGCTGGATGTAGAGGCGCCATCATAAACTGCAAATCATGTTAAAATGGGTGTAGTTATGATATCTGGAGGCTGATGAGATAATTTTCAAAATGTGTTTTTATGATTCTTCTATGGTCAGTTTATCCTTGTGTATGAGTCAGAAGTTTCCATTGCATATATAATCAGAGATGTGTTGTCTACACATGTTGCATGACCAACAATGGAGAGTGATTGGTGAAAAGATTCTTAACTTGTGATGTTATGTAAAAGCCATCACTGTAAGAAGTGCACAGATAATCCTACATCCCTGCAATCCATTAGAGTCTGACCTTCAGGAAAGAACTTTTCCACAGATTGCTGTTAGTTCACAGGAGAAAATAACTCACTCTTGGTTCCTTTCTCTTTTTTCTGTTTTTATTTATTCATTAAACCTGTGTGGGTTCTCTCCAGCTACTCCAGCTTCCTCCTACAGTCCAAAGACATGCATGCTAGCTTAATGGCTGATAAAGTGCCTAAAGTAGCTATAAATTAGTACTGTATGAATATGGTTAAAAAAGGTTAAAAAGGTCTTTCAGTGGTCAGTAATGCTTGAAAAGTGCTATATAAATGTCAATCCATTTTCATTTACCTGGTCTCAAGCTTTCCAGAGCTCATGATGTCATACAGGTAAAGACATTAGTTGCAATTAAAGGATGATACTGACTCATTTAAAAACAATCAACTCAGTTCATGGTCAATGTTTGTTTGGTTTTTATGAATAGAATTCCATCCATATATTTGCTAATGTTTATCTGGATTTGGGTCGTGGAGGGAGCAGACTAAGCAGAGATGCTCAGGCCTCCCTCTCACTGGCCACGACCTGCAGCCCCTCCAGGGGGGACACCCTGACATTCCCAGCCCTCCCAGTCAGTTAGCCAAGGGGTTGTGTTTCCATATAGTCTTTGAGGTCTAGCATGGGGACCCTTGCCGGATATACACCCTGACCAGAATTCTACATCCAATCTATTCTTCCAAAGACAGTAAAATTGGCACTACCCTATGCATTCATCTACTATGCAAAAGTCTTGAGCCGCCCATCATTTATTTATATTTCTTCGGGAAAATTGGAAATAGGTGTTATTAAAACATGAGCAAACATAACATGAAAATAAATGAAAATACAATGCATATGGAAAAAACAGAGTTTGTGCAGTTCTAATGAGCTTGAAAGTCAATATTTGTTATGACTATAGCCTGAACGAGCTTTCTTGTCATTTCTTCAAGTAGTCTTCAGGAATACTTCTCCAGTTATCTTGAAAGACATTCCAAAGCTCTTCTCTGGATGTTGGCTGCCTTGTGTTCCATTCTCTGTCAAGATGATCCCTCACTGTTCCAATAATGTCAAGGTAACTCTATAAGACCTGCTGCCCCTGAGTTGACTGAACTCTTGGTGAAACATTTATAAAGTCAGCAACAAGAGCCAAAAGAAGAGAAACTTCTATTGAACTAAGTTACCTTGGTATTTTGAGTTTCCTCTAATTTTTTAAAGTATTTTTATTTGACACAATCTACATTCCTCAAGACCTTAACATGCATACCATACCATAGATTTCATTGTGATCAGTGCAGCATTTGGAAACAAAATCTTCTCCATTTCGTTTTTTTAAACAGCTTACATTCATTATCCCTTAATGTTTTGTAAACATGGGCTTTTCTTGCTTGTTGTTTGGGGTCAAACAAAAACTGACAATGGTAATTGCAAATTCAGCCTTTGTTAATCCTTAGAACTTAGTGAAATTCAACACATGGAACACTTTAAGTGTGCTATGGTTACTGTTCACATTGCTGAAAAGAAAAGTTTTCACAGAGGAGATTTTGGATATCAGATTTTAAGCCATTCATAAATAAATAAATACTGCAAACAGAGGAAAAAAGTCCATATTTGGGTCATTTTAAATAATAAGATATTTTAGAAATTAGTGACATTTAAATAACATGAAAAATAAAATCTTAATAACATATATCATTGCCAAGTTTAAAGGTGAGGTTATGAATAATATACAAAAATGGTTTTAGGCAGTTCTCACAAAGTTAAAAAATTTGGTAATACACACTTGCTGACTGATAAATAAGGTAGCAGAAGTCATTAATCTCTGATTTCACTTATAGCTACTGTTAAAAAGCTTTACACTTAGCATTGGGTATGGACATTTTTAAGTCCTTTGCCAGACTCTTACACTTCACATGTTCATTTTAATTGGAAATTTCGATGAGTGTACCTGTACTGAACACTTTCATTATGCCAACTCCACGTGAATTGCTACTCAGTTTCCCATAAACCTAATCTACTACTACTAACTACAAAGGCTGACTTTACATACATTTCTCATAATCTTGCTTCATCTTTCTCTTTCTCTGTCATCTCTTGTACATTCGTTATCTTTCATATCACTTATCAGGTAAATGAAAGCAACTCTATCCACCCACTTAACCTCAACTCACACACTCTGGCTGTCAAAATCTTCTCAGCAGTTTGAAAAAAAGTGGGAGATGGGGAGTTGGTTGGAAATGGGAGTCTGTTTTCTTCATCAGCCTTAACCTTGAGAAAGACACCAGGGGAAGTTTAGGTCATTAAACCTCAAGAGCCTCTGGCTCACCTCAGACAAACTTTGGTTTCATCTGCCACAAAGGGAGCAGTGTTTAAAGCCTTAAATAAGGACCATTATTATCACACTGCGAAAATGAGAAGGCTTGTGAAACCTTTCCATCCGAAGATTTAGCAGTAGAAGGAAGTGCTCTTCAAACTTTTGATGGGTAAATGCTATGACCCTACTGAGTTAGATGAAAAAAGCCACACAAAAAATTGTAACTGATTTAGGTAAAGAAATTACATTAGGAGCCAACCTTAAATAATTTAATCACCTCATTGATGATTTCCTTTCTTACACCTAATGCTGGCTAGCAGGAAAGATATTTTATTATTCACTTACATTTTTGAGAAACCTGCCACCACCTAAATGCGGTAGATAAATGGCAATTAGTTTACTGAGTTCACAGAATTAAAACGATGAATTTATGTTACTTTGTGATAGACTATAAAGCTATTCTATTCTATTCTATTCTAATTGTTTAGCTCCACCAGTCATTTGCAGGCCTGAAAAATAAAGTCAATGAGCTTACCATCTTAAAAAGCCCAACTTCAAAGCTGAAAGAAACATGTTTATAGCATGGTACAAAAACATGCTGCTAACATGTCATTTCCCCCTTTGTCACAGCAGTGGTTCAAAATCTTTTATAATTCATCCTTAGAAAATGTATTAAGGTTAGTGCTTGCATTATTCAAGGAGTGGCTGCTTTAATTGCCATTTTATGGCATGTATGCTGACACAGGTAGCTGTAGCAGGAGCTGTCTGCTAGGCTTCATCTTAGCTCATCAATGTCACTGAATTGGAACTCTTCGTGTTGCTGATATGTTTTGTGCCATTTTTATTGTATTTTTAATACAATTATCTAACAAACGAGTCTACTTGATTACTTGTATTACCAGCCCATGCAACAAGTCTCTGCTCCAGTTTTGACAAGTAGATTTCAAGTATTATATTTGTTTGATATTTACACTAATGAGCAGGTATCTGTGTCTGTGTGATGCATCCATATAGTCTATTCAGCTTGCTTACTAAACTTGCTATTGTTTGCTGATAAGTTATCACTCCATACTCTCATACAATTAGGGTCACTTGTGGCTCCAAAAATCGTGGCGATGACCACAGAGCTAAAATTGAGGCTCCATACGAGAGGTTACAAACTAATAGGTGATGTCCTGCTGGTGAAGTCCATTTTTCATTTACAGTCTTTGTTTTAGCCACAGTTGCACATGGATAATTACATGTAGAAAGATATTTTAGTTAAAAATTTTCACTGCAATATTTGTATTAAGTACCAGCTTCAAAAAAAGATGTGTCATCATTTTCCACAACCATCAACCCAATTTTTGTTCATATTTAAGGGGTATAATGCAATACTGAATTACTGATTCACCATAAAATCATTAATTGTAGCCCAAAAAGCGCTTTATAAATGCCTCCAAAAAATGATACCTATTCTTTTAGGACATCACTGTTTCAGAAGGTAAACTCAGTAAATTGGATGCACAATGGTGACATTTGCAAAAGGTCTCACTCTCTTTGTACTGCCACTGACAAAGGATCATTTGCACCAGACCGGACCTGCTTACAGGGCTCCCCAGGTAAAAGTTCTTATCAAAAATTTCTCAAAAGAGCTAGAATGTCACCAATACACTCTTCTCTATCTCCCTCCCAACTTTATACATAGCTGACAGATGGAACTAGGCTGTCGCTTTGCTAAAGTTAGCCATGCAATTAGTTCACACACTAATTAGCTGTGAGAGGAGCAGAGGCACACCAGATTTCCCTGGTGTCTAAAACCTGTTTCCCAGCCTGAAAAAGAGTAAATGAGGTCCTGGCAGAGGCAGCAGAAAAAATCTAAAAAGAAAAAAGAAAGAAAATCATTGCAGCTCATATACAAAAACAGTTCTCAAAGAATTATTTTGTCATGGGAAATGTGAGTGGAAATTTTAATTTTTCTTTGTGGTACAAACAAAAATTCCACATTGCTTAATCAAGGGGAACTCAAACAGCTATCTGTTTTATCACTAGTTCCCAACCTATGCTTTGGGACCCTAAAGAGGGGGTTGCAAGGTGATCAACAGCACAGAAAAGATGAAACTGAGAATAATTTTAAGGTTTCCTCACATCTTTGTTGTTGTTTTTTCTGATCACTTTTGTAAAAAATTAGGCAATCTCTGGCTTTAATTTTACCTAATTATCTCTCATCCTGTCTGCTTGGATAAAATGTGGTTTCACTTCAGGGCCAGCGGTTCCTGAAAAAGCCAAATTCCCACATGCTTGTATTTGTTTTTACTGCTAGCCAAGCGCAGCACTTCACTGGAAAGAGAAAATAATGTCTGGCAAGTGTACCTACAATATGTGAGCGTGTATGGAAGCACATGTGTGTGAGTGTATACTGGGGTGAAACTGTAAGTCCAAGAATGTGGAAGAAATATAAAACAATTGAAGCTCTGTTAAGAGAGTGCAGTCCTGGCAGGCATCTCACATCAGGTGCAGCAGAGATTTAACAATGGAGTGCTCTGGGCTGGTGAGCAGATCAATGTCAGACGTCTCTCTTATCATGAAACTGGCCCAAATGCTTCACTTGACAGATAGTCTGGATACATTAGGTATTCATAATGGACACGAGTCACGAGAAGGTCAACTTGATGCAGTCAACCTTAAATTACATCCCTGCAATTTGACAAGGATTCTTGCTTTCCATCCAAGGACTTTGATGAGGATCATTACTGTTTGCTCTGATTTTTTTTTTGGCATGGTCCACTGATCAGGTCACATGGCGAGAGACAGTTTTATAAGTTCTATTTATGGTAAAGCCTCCAACTAACACAACCGGCACCATACTAGTAAGATGAGTCATTTTAGTTTGTTTTATGGCTGCCAAAAGGAGCAGAAATCTCACAATTTCCATCATCTGGGTCTCTTGTTTCAAACAAATATGGAAGTAAATATTTGAAGTTTCCTGTTCCAGACAATATTTTGAAACAATCAGGTTTCAGACCAATAACCAGTGGGCTTCATGTTGCTGTTTTCCTAAGAATGGAGAAGAAATTCTTTGGCATCAAATGAAAGTGGGGAAGGCCTGATTGGAACATTAGCTATTCATGCACTTGTAGTTCCCTGGAGGAATGGGATTGGGAATCCCACCCATTTACCAGAAAATGAGAACGTCTCAAGGAAACTGATCCAGATTTGAGGGATCTGGGAGGAGTTCTGTTTAGTTGTTTTACCTTACACTTTTTAGAACAATTTTTTAATACAATGGAATAATGTGAATAGATGTTAAGTCTTCCTTTCTAATGAATTTAGCTGAAACTCCTTTCCAGAGAGACTGACATATGAAAGACTGGAGGTTCACTATTTTATTGAATAAACAAAACAGAAACAAAAACTTATTTTGGACAACAATTGTTTATATAATCTGTTTCATCCACCAAACTTGCTAATGTTTTAAATTCTAAACAACAGATAAACAGAAAAGCAGAAAAAGAAACCAACAACACTTGACCTGTCAGCCCAGACATTAAACAGTTTTTAAAGTTCAATACAAAGTACGGTGGCATTTGTTTTTATGGATAGTTGTTTAGCATTGTATTTAACAAAGAAAATGTTGTTATTCTGCTGAAAATTGTTACAACAGTATGATGGCAGCAGTCAGAAGTCAATTTTGTATTGATTCTGATTTTGAATCTCTGCTTTTTATCTGGCATAAAACCTCTGCCAAATTACCAGGGCAAAATAATCCCCTGTGGCAACCCTTTGGGGAAAATACATGGGAGTAACTGAAGGTGCATTTTTATAGTAATTCAATCCAGTGTAGGTATATGAAGGTATATGTTAGTGCAGATTTATGTGAAATTAACACTTTACATGTGAAATACAGAAGAGCTGAATAAGTTATCTTGCTTTACCTTTTAAGACTCTCTCGGTCTAAAAAGGAAAAACATTCACAGGCCACTTTATTAGGTACAACGGTTATTAACAATACCTGACCAGCTAATCACATCGTAGCAAATCATAGTGATAAAAAAAATTATTTTTCCTAACATATTCGGACGGTTGGATAAGAATTTGGCAAAAATGAAATCATGAAATCATCCTGCCTTGTATCAACAGTTCCGGCTGCTGCTGCTGGTGTAATGGTGTGGGGGATTTTTTTTCTTCGCACACTCTAGGCCCTTTAGTACCAACTGAGCACACCACATCCTACCTGAGTTTTGTTACTGACCATGTCCATCCCTTTATGAACACAGAGTACCCACCTTCTGATGGCTGCTTCCAGCAGTATAACATGTATCACAAAGCTCAAATCATTTTAAAAGGCTTTCTTGAACATGACAATGAATTTACCATACTCAAAAGTTCTCCACAGTCACCAGATCTCAATCCAATAAAGCACCATTGGAATGTGGTGGAATGGGAAATTGGTATCATGGTTGTATGCCTGGTAAATCTGCAGCAACTGCATGAGGCTATCATGTCAATATGGACCAAAATCTCTAAGGAATGTTTCCAGCGCCTTGTTGAATCTATGCCACAAAGAATTAAGCCAGTTCTGAGTGCAAAAAGGGGCCCAACCTGGTTGTAGCAAGGTGTATCTAATGAAGTGGCCAATAAGTGTATGATGGATGTGAACCTAAATCAAATAAAAACATGGTGCCTCACCTTGCTGACCTTTCCTATGGGTAATTTAAAACATTTGAATGAATTAAATTTTGTTTACAAATGTCTTTTTAAGAAGTTTAGTGACTACATTACTGAACTTCAACCACTTCTCATATACGTTAATGCACACTTTATTACCCAAACTGATGATCCAAAGTTTTTCTGACATGCTGTTTATCTTCAATCACAAATCACCCTAATTTTACCCATCACCATCCCTGCAGAAAGACTCCATGTCCCAAGTATCAATGACAATGCCCCCACAACACCAGACGGAGAGCTATAAATTTTAGGCCCATGCACACCCAGGAGAATCCATAAATAGTGCAGGACTTCTGAGGGTAAAGCACTGCAGCACGACCCTGGACCCTCAAGGGTCCCAAGGACTGAAGGCATATGTGAACCACAGCCTCATAACTCCCCCATTCTTTTAGTGACAGAGAGCTTATTTCTGCCCACATTTTGAGAATAAATCATAGATGGGAAACACTGCCATGAACTTTTCGTTCCATCATGAGCAGTGATGATAGCTGATTGTCTGAAGGCATGCTGAAGACAAACCAGATGTTTGTGTGGAGGTTGTTTGTACAAGTCAAAGACAGCAAAAGATAAGGACAGAGACGGTGATAAAACTTTTGAGACCAAACGTAACGCATTGAATACCAAAAGATGTAGATGGAATAACAGACAAATTGGTTTTTCCCACACACCAGAATGAAATAGGTGCCTGAAAGTGCCAAGGATTAGATCGTATCAGCACCACCTTACTTGATAACCCACTGCTATCTGATGCTTCTAAGAAACAAAACCAGCCCTCGGGAATTTCCCCTTACTCATAAAGTTATTATTCAGACCAGATCAAATACACTTTTCATACATTTCTTCTTCTTCTCCTCCTCCTACAATTTCTTGATAATTAGTGCACCCTAATGCTAATCAGCTACAGCCAGCATAAGCCACATACAAATGTGAATTGATACATTTATTTTCCCTACTATTGTAAAAAGGGTTCAACCACAGTCATACATCTGAAGGGTCAGGCGCCTGTTGCAAGTGCTTTTCTGTTAAACCTTAATGAGTGAATCTATTTTCTTAGGCACCTCTGACACTCATCTAGACCTCAACAATGCCCCCTTTCTCCTGTCTGCCTCACGCTTCGCTGGCCTCTCTGAATACGACCCAGGGTGAAATAATCCATACTGCTGAACCCCCACACAGCACTTACATACACAGAAATGTGCATACACATTTTGGCCCCTAAATAGTCACAGGTTTTAGAGCTCAGTAAAACTTATGTACAGCCTATCGTAGAATAGGTCACCACCTGCAACTTTAAGCCTAAGAAGACACCTATAAATTATATATTCACATTTACACAGAAAATTAAATAAAGCACAGTGGCAGCAGGTAATACATTTAATGGATGTAGAAAAACACCAAGAGAAAACAGCCACAGAAAAGAAGAAAACTGAACTAAAAGTGCCCTCATGTGGAGATGTTTGGAAATACACAAACTTTGCTTCATGCATTTTCAGCTTCATTTTTAAATGACTGAAAGCAATGCATTGTTTTTGTTTTTTGTTTTGTTTTTTGCTTAAAAGACAATCACCTCTTGACCCACATTAAAAATGAATCCCAATCCTTTATTCTCAAGCTAAAAAATGAAAACAATGTGGTTTTTGTGTTTTCTTCTTCTTCTTCTTCTTCTTCTTCTTCTTTCGGCTGTTCCCGTTAGGGGTCGCCACAGCGGATCATCTGCCTCTATCTCATCCTATCCCTTGCATCCTCTTCCCTCACACCAACCCTCTGCATGTCCTCCTTCACTACATCCATCAATCTTCTCTGTGGTCTTCCTCTTCTCCTCCTGCCTGGCAGCTCCATCTTCAACGTCCGTTGTCCAATATATCCACTATCCCTCCTCTGAACATGTCCAAACCATCTCAGCCTTGCCTCTCTGACTTTGTCTCCAAACTTCTCAGC
>VUQH01079125.1:0-14662 GCA_015106775.1 Etroplus canarensis
CACCATGAAGCATGGAGGAGGAGGTGTGATGGTGTGGGGGTGCTTTGCTGGTGACACTGTTGGAGATTTATTCAAAACCGAAGGCACTCTGACCCAGCATGGCTACCACAGCATCCTGCAGCAACATGCCATCCCATCCAGTTTGCGTTTAGTTGGACCGTCACCTGACCTAAACCCAATCGAGAATCTAAAATATAAAACATGTTTTGAGTTATTTCACACTTTTTTCTTTTCTTTCATAGTTTTGATGGCTTCAGTGAGAATCTGCAATGCAAATAGTCATGAAAATAAAGAAAAACCATTAAATGAGAAGGTGTGTCCAAACTTTGGACTGGTAGTGTATATGTAAAAAGTGAAATGTCCCATAAACATTTAAAGTTAAGACTTTATTTTATAACTTAGGCTTAATGCAGAAAGTGATATATGTCATACAAGGAAGGGAAACAGGGAGAAAATGCTGCAACATGCTAAACTACACAAGAACTGGACTGAAAATCAGTGGCAACAGGTCTTATGAAGTGATGAATACAAATTTTACATTTTTGGTTCAAACCGCCATCAATATATATGGAAATCAGGGAGAGAGGTACAACAGTGAGTGTCTACAGCATCTGTAAAAACAGTGGAGGTTTGCATTTCAGCCAATGGTGTTGGGGATTTTGTCAAAATTAATTAAATTGTGAGCAAAGAAAAGTACCATCAGATTTTGATTCACCATGCAATATCGTCCAGAACGTATGTGAATATCAGCGGCTTTATTTTTCCATCTCAAACACACTGCCAATGTAGCAAAAGAACGCTTGAAAGTTAAAGAAAGTAAACACAATGGAACACTATCAGTCATGGATTGCCTCCACTGAGCCCAGACCTCAACATTTGTGAAGCAGTGTGGGACCATCGTGACAGAGAACAGAACAAAAGACGGCTAACATCCAAAGAAGAGCTTTGGAATGTCCTTCAACAAAGCTGGATTCCTGAAGACTACTTAAAGAAATGACAAGAAAGCTTGCCTAAGAAAGTTTTGGGCTGTATTAATAATTTTGGTCATATAAAATATTGACTTTTAACCTTGTTAGAACTGTACAAACTCTGCTTTTGCCTTAGTTACTATGTTTCCATTTATGTTTGCACAAGTTTCAATAAGTTATTGCACCTATTTCTCATTTTCCTACTGTACACCAAGTTCAACCACAAATATCTATAGATTGCTATACATGTTTTTTTTACAAGTTATGTTTAATTAGTAATTTTCATCCTGTGTCAAATGCAGTAAAGTAAGATATCAAATATGTGTCTCTAAATCTGAGAAGTTACTTAAAATGATTATACTCAAGTAAAATACAAGTACCTCAAAATTAAACACCAGTGGCATACCTTGTAGCTGAATTTCCCTTCTCTTGCTGCCTAGTGGGTTGCTGCATGTACAGGTGTAGTTCGTGAGAAGAATGTTGCTGACATTGTAATAACGAATCCTAAGCTCTGTGGTGCTGCTGCTTATCTGGTATGCAGACCCGCTGGTGACAGCGTCACTGCCTCTGAGCCATGACACCGCAGCCTTAGGCAAGGCCTCACTGAAACACTGGATAGTGACCATAATTTTGCCATCAGAGTCCACTGTGGTTCTCACAATTGGAAGGAAATCTGCTGGATTACCTGGAGAACACAAAGTGCTCACTTAGGAGTGACCGATGAAGTCAATAAAGCACATTATGCATACATTGCTTGGAGTGGTTATGAATGAAAAATCAAAAACTTGCTTGCTGTGATGTTGCACTTATTCTGTTCGACTGGGTGGTCTGCCACGCACATGATAGTCTTCCCATTCAGGTTATCTGAGGCGACAACAGTCAAGCTAAAGTTCCCTGCTCCACTGCTGGTGTTGCTTAGTGCTGGAAAAGTCAGCTGGGCTGGTGGGGTTCCCCCTACCCACCCACAGTGATACTGCAGGTCAACGGTGTTCACTGACTGTACAGAGCACTCTGGGTTTTCCACAGGCCTCGCTGTCCCAAGACAAAATATATTTAACTAAAATTCTGTCATATGGTGACGTGCAGAATTATGAATCTAGCCACCTACATACACACAAAACTTCACATACCATACACTGTCAAAGTCATGTTCTTTTGGCGCTTTTCATTTGTTTCAGCATTGAGCAGCTGGCATGTATAAACACCTCCTTGACTGGTCTGTGCAATTGTTAGATTTAGGACTCCTTTGCGGGAAAGGACTTCTCCACCAAAGACCCACTCAACAGTTGGCAGTGGGAATCCATTAGCCTGACAGGAGAGACTTAGTGAGTCTCCCTGTACGTAAAAAGGCAGAGGAGGATAGACCTTCAGTGCAGGTTCATCTGGTCCATCTATAACAGACCACAAAATGTAGCGTTACGGAAAACAAAGGTATTCACATGGAAAGATTTTGAAGCATACAGAGATTTATGAATTTGTTGAAGTTGCTCATTTTACACTGCATAGTGATATTCTTAAATGCCATCACACTGCTGAAGGAGTTTGTCTGTAACATACTGTCCTGTGCCACTTTGGTTTCACCAGAGGATCAAAGGCTCCTCATTACCATTTCGACTAAGTAGTGCAAAATGGCTTTTATCCTTCTACCATTAAAAAACCCCTTCAATTTGCCTGCCCATAATCTCCATCAGCCCAAAGACACTTAGGATAAAAATGTATGTGATGGTGTCAAAATGTACAAACCCAATTTCCAGAAAAGTTGGGATATTGTACAAAATGTAATAAAAACTAAAATTTGACATTTGTTAATTCACATGTACCTTTCTTTAACTGACAAAAGCAAAAAGAATAGTTTTACTGACCAACTTAATTGTATTGTGTAAATATACACAAATTTACAATTTGATGGCTGCAACACACTCAACAAAAGTTGGAACAGAGGCATATTTATCATAGTGTTACATCACCTTTCCTTTTATTAACACTTTTAATCATGTTGGAACTGAGGATACTAATTGTTGTAGGTTTGTAATTAGAAATTGTGTCCATTTTTGCTTGATATAAAACTTTAGCTGCTGAACAGTCTATGGTCCATTGCCTAACTCTCATCTTCATGATGTGCCATACATCTTCAGTAGGAGACAGATCTGAACTGGCAGCAGGCCAGTCAAGTACACTCAATCTATGTTTATGAAGCCACACTGACTGTGGTCTGACATTATCCTGCTGAAATAAGTAGGGGCATCCCTTGATGGCAGCATACATCTCTCTCTAAAATCCTAATATATGCCTCAGAGTCAATGGTACCTTCACATATATGCAACTCAGCCATGCCAAAGGCACTGATGCACCCCATACCATCACATACACTGGCTTTTGCACCTTTTACTGTTAATAATCTGGTTGATCCTTCTGAGATGAGCTCAGGCTCATTCTCCATAGAACTGATGTATGGCTTCTTCATTGTGTACTACAGTCTCAAGCTGCATTTTTAGATGCAGCATTGGACTGTTAAGTTACACTGTTCTCTGCAGTACTCCCAAGCCAAGGTAGCTGTATAACTGTAATAATTCTCTGTAGTATAGTGGTTTACACATTTGACTTACAAGAGAAAAGTCCCTGGTTTGTTTCGGGATGGTGACACAATCCCCTCCCACCACTGAGGGTTGTATCAGGAAAGGATCCGCTGGAAAACCTCTGCCAAATTACTGATGTGGATTAATCCATTGTGACGACCCCTTAGGGAAAATACAAGTGAGTAGCTGAAGGTGCATGCACTGTAGATGTTGAAAGATCTAAATTCTGTTGAACTGACCAAAAATTCACTCATAAATTTTGTTGCACAGGGGTGAGCCTCAATCTATCCATGGTTCCTAAGACTGAGCCTTTGATGGATGCTAATTTTATACCCAATCATGAGCTCTAACCTACTCCCAATTATCCTGTGTAATGTGGAGTCTTCCGAACTGGTGTTACTTGAACATTCTGAGCACTTTTCAATCTTATTTTATCTCTGTCCCAACTGTTGAATGAGTTGCAGTCATCAAATTCAAAATTTGTGTATAGTCACAAAATATGATTAAGCTGGTCAACAAAACTATTAAAAAATCTTCTTTATTGTACTTTTGTCAGTTAAATGAAAGTTTGCATGAACTGACAAATCACAGATTTTGTTTTTACTAAATTTTGGAAAATATCCCAGCCCTTCTGGAAACTGGGTTCCTAAGTAGCCATTAAATGACCTCCATATTACAACAACAGCACATCTCTATATTGGGTTAAGTCAGATACTCACAAAGTATTTTCAGAGTGAAAGTAATATGGACTCTTGGCTCTCCTGATTTTGAGAGTTCAATTGTATAGACATCAGTGTAGTTAGGTGGCACATTTACAAAGGTGAGGGACCCGTTTTTCTCAATCCTGAGGACACTGCTGTAGTTTCCATATATATCTGGAGCATCAGTGGAGCCTACAGTCCATGTACCAACAATAACATTTCCCTTGAACCAGGTAAGAGCTGGGTCTGAGGCACCAATGAAGGACACAGCCAAAGTCACATTTCTTCCAAGTCTTGCATACACCAGACTGTCACCCACAGGAGAAAGCAGCAGCTCACAGCAGGCACCTGTCAGGATGTAGCCAAACAAGTTCAAGTAGTAAGTCTGCTCATAATAAAATCACTTCAAATAAATAAAACTACTGAGGTGAGAATTTTTAATCTTACAAATTGAAAAATATTGGCCACACACACACACGCATCAAAGTCCTCCTTTTTAACCTGAAATCTATGGGGCTTTCCTTGTAAATAACGAACAAACAAATAAATACATCAAATAAGTGCCATGATAAGGAAACTTATTCTCACCTTTGAAAGTAAAAGCAAATGAAAAGGCCAAGAAAACCGTGCCCAATCTCTCGAATTCCTCCAGAAAAGGCATTCTGGTAAAACTAAAAGTAAGTACACCTTTAAAGAAAGTAGAGAGTTGGCTTATTTTGAAGTTATATTCCAAGTTCAAAACCAAAAGCGAAGAAATGTCCTTGGAAAAGTCATAAAACAGCAACTCCAGTGTCCTCCTGTGAGCTCCAGCTCCAGCCAGACACCTGAGTACTTCACATGTGCTGACTCAGAGCCTTGATTGTGCAGGTGAGGCCACGCCCCTTATATAGTCACACTCAACAGCCCGTTTTCATTTTGTTTGCTTATGGATAAAATAATGTGATTTAATATATTTCATTTATTTAAAATATATATATTTAAATTTATGTAACTACTATGCATCTGAGCCTGGTGCTGGTACCCTCACCTAAGTGAAGAGGCCTCTCCTTGCACTTTCTACACAGTAGACAGTTTTTTGTACTTGCACATGCTGTAACCTTGTGTGTATATAAACTCACTGGCACCTTGATCAACACAAACATCCAATCACATGGCAGCAACTCAATCATTTAGGAATATAGTGTCAACACAACCTGCTGAATAGTGAAAAAAAGATGACTGAAGTGATATTGAATGTGACAGGGTTGTTGGCACCAGAGGGCTGGTCTGAGTGTTTCAGACAATGTTGATCTGCTGGGATTCTACAGCCGTCTCTGGGGTTTACAGAGAATGGTCTGAAAAAGAGAAAATATTCAGTGATCTGGCCTTTTTTGATTCAAAAGATCTGAGAAGAATGGCCATATTGCTTCGAGTTGATAATAAAGCAACAGTAACTCAAACTACTCCTTACAAACTATGCAGAAGAGCATATCTGAACATGCAACGTGTCAAACCTTGAAGCAGATGGGTTACAGCAACAGAAGACTACACGAGGTGCCACACCTGTCAGCTAAGAACAGGAAACAGAGGCTTGCATTTTCAGGGGCTCATCAAAATTGGACAGTGGAAAAAGGTTGCCTGGCCTGATGACTGCTTCTGCTACAATGTTCATACAGCAGGGTCAGAATTTGGGCTAAACGACATGAAAGCACAGATCCATCCTGCCTTGTATCAACAGTTCAAGCTGCTGCTGGTGGTGGTTTAATGGTATGGAGGAAATTTTCTTAGCACACTTTGAGCACTTAGTACCAACTGAGCATCTTCTAAACACCACAGCCTGTGTTTTGCTGGCCAGGTCCATCCCCTTGTAAGTACAGTGTACCCATCGCTGATGGCTGCTTCTAGCATGTCACAAAGCTCAAAGGTTTCTTGACATGACAATGAGTTCAGCCTCCACAGTCACCAGATCTAAGTCTCATACAGCACTTTTGAGATGTGGTGGAATGGGAGATTCACATCACAGATGTGCAGCTAACAGACCTGTAGCAATTGTGTTATGGCATTAAGTCAATATGGAGCAAAATCTCCAAGGAATGTTCCCAGCACCTTGTTGAATCTATGCCGCTCATTTTTGTGAAATGTTATGTTTTTCATAATAAGATAATTTATCTAGACTTTATCTAGACTACCCTGAAATTGTATTTCCGCACAAAATTTCATACTTATTTTTACAAAGAGGTTTTTGTTGTATTAAATAGGAGGATAACAATCCTTGGTACAATGCTTTTAAACTATATTTGATCATTTCTGCACACTTTGGAGCTCCATTTTAATTAAGTTTTGTTAGTATTACTCCATGGTAAGAACATGAGCGCTCTAATAATGCATCAAAACTGAAAGACCCAATCTCAAAACTGCTACTGAATCACAGGTTTTATCAATGGCTTCCAGACAAAACTTTAAGAATTGGGTGTGGTAAGATCGAAAGAAAAACCAAGAAAAGAGAAATAGGTGTAGGTACGAAAAAGACTGGCTGCTTTATTGTTGTCATGTTCTGTACAATGAAAAGAGAACTGAGGCGCTTACGGTAAAATTCAGATTTATGATCACATTTCCCTGCTCATACTGAGAGACACTGTCTAGTCAATCCTCAAACTCAGTTATAGTAGTCAAGACGGTAATCTTGGCGCACATACTCAACTTTACATGTCTGGTGGTTCTGTATTTACATACGTCATTTACAAAAACTGCACCTTTTAACATGTGTGACTACAGATATACAAGACTTAACAGCTGAGTGTTAAAATGCATCGAACTGGTGAGGTTAGAATACAATTCAATAAAAACAGCAGCATGAGTGACAGGAAGATTCTGGGTTTAAATTACTGCATAAAGGCCGCTCTTAAAAAGTTACGCTACGATCCTGTGAAACAAATTAACTACCTCTGCGAGGTCAATGCATATCAAAGACTAGATGATCCTTTTGGGCTTGTCTGACTGCAGGACAGTGTTTCTCAATACTTCTTCTCTCATATCAGTTCTTCCCTGCATATCCTCATGAGCCAGTCTCAAACAGAAGGATTAGACCAATACATAAGCCTGTCCTATGGTTGTGCTTATGTAATTCAGTCCCATTATTCATTAGAGGCTCCTGCAAGAAGAGAAGAGAAAGTAGATAAGTCATTCAAGACCAGAGATGCAATTAACATCTTTAATTAGCTTTACTTTAATCACCACATGACACACAATATCATTTGGCATGAAGTAATTAATACGATTTTTTTTTCCCCCAAAATGAAAAGATTGTCATATGAAAAGGATATTAATGCGCTATGCAAACAATTCTATCATTCATCACAAGAGGCAACTTTGCTGCATTTTTAAAGAGTCACAATCAAGAGGTAGATAAAAGTTTATCATGGATAATTAATTTTGTATGCAGTGTTGTATTAATAATTCAGTAACTATGCACTGCCCCTTTTCCCGAGACCCTTCAAATTAAAAATAGACTATTAATCACTGTAAGAAAAACAAGCCTGTTATAATTACATGATGTTATATGAAAGAGACCTTCCATACGCTGAATTTGTGTTAAAGAAATAGTTTATAAGTTGCTATTAAAGATTCCTAGGTAGAAAGAGATACAGGTGGACTGACAAACTGTTACTGCAACTCCTATAGATAATCGTAGCAACCAGCGTTTAAGATTAAAATGCAGATCCTGAGCTGCAAGCACCCTCATGTTTGAGCCCACTTTGGAAACTTTCTTGCTTTTTCTAGTCATTCCTCTCCAGAAGGCATAAAACAACCACAAAGAAGCTTTACAAATGGATTCATTTGGAATTCTCTTGATCCACCTGATGTGGATTTTATCCTGTGGTTTTACAGAATTCCAAATGAAATATTTGTAGGATAAACAGTACATACGTATGAAAACTTGTTTTTTCTAACTTAATTACACCATTATCTGCTTAATCAAAAGGAAAAGCTTATTAGATTGTTAAACGCTGACATAAAGTGCACCTTTGAAAAATCACTGTGGGATATTTGTTGGCACAATCCTTTGTAAATGATATTTTTAGTCTGTTATTTAAATTTGGATCATCTTGCCATCAAGGTCATCTTCTTAGGCATTTCCAGACAGTGTCCATTTTTAGACCACTTACACAGAAGCAAAGGAGGGTAAACTTCAACTTCTCTTTCAAACTGACCTGACTTTTGTGTCGAGGATGATTACTAAAGATGAGAGCTGGGCCCTATTGCAGGTTCAACAAACTTGAGTTGATTAACTATGGGAAACTTGAGTTTTCAACTCTAGAAAGGCTGACTGACGTTGGTTCAGTCAACTGAGTATATGTGTGTGTGCGCGAGACTACTGAAAGAAAACTATCATCAATGGAGCTCTGATACCAGGATTTACCACGTTAATGGGTACATAAAGAGCAGAGCCTCCATTTTAATTCAGGGGACCAAGAATTATGAATGTGTGTCAATGTGGACTGCGATGTTGACCTTAAAAAAAAAACAACAGTCCATTCAGTCATCATCATGGAAAGTACAGCATTTATATATCAAATATATTAATATCCTGTGGTTACCCAACTTGAATTTTCGTGGGGACACAAGCCCCTCTCACCATGGAGAGTTACATCAGGAAGGGCATCTGGCATAAAACCTCTGCCAAATTACTAATGTGGATTAATCCACTGTGGCGACCCCTTTGGGAAGATACAAGAGAGCAGCCGACGGTACATTTTTATACTGCTCATAGAAATTAAAGGAACACTTTAATCACGAATCAGAGCTCAACGAATGAAATATTCAAGTTGCTAATCTTTACTGACAAACATTGTGTGATTTATTGAGGACGAAAAAATGTAACAGTCAGCGAAAACCAAACTCAACCTTTTAGGGCATTTAACGTTACAAATTGTTCAAAGCGTTCCCTTATTTTTTCTTCTTTGAGGTTTTAACTTATTAAATAATACATTTTTAATGGACTCACTCACAAAAAATTATTTCAGATTTTTAAGGGAATGTCTATAGTGGCATAGAAAGTCCCATTTTTAGCATCCAACACTCCTGAGTTCCAGCGGTACTTCGTGTTACCAAATGTAAGCGTATGATACTAAACGGCTCACTGACTGCAGTAACCAACAGATGAAGCTGGAATCCTTCCTAATTATTTAGTTGATTTCCAACTCAAATTATTCAGCTGGAACTAAACAGGAACAAAAAAAACAGATGACGCCAACTGAAGATAAAAATATGAATCAAACAGATTAGACACAGTTTACTGATGGACCTGTATTATTTAGCCCCAGTCAAACAGATTTTTGGTGATTTTCAGTGGAAAAAATGTTGAGTTTCAGAATTAAAATTTTCAGAAAATGTACCATCATTTATTGATTAAATATATTTAAACTTGTAAACATATTTAACCATAAAATGCTGTCAGATGACGTTCAGTCCAGTTTTAGAATCTTAAAGACATTCAGTCAATTATTCATATAATCTCCAAGATTCAAACTGCAACAGACATTTGGCCATCAGTGTGATTGATTACTGTAAGATAAATGATTGATCATTGATCAGTGTGTTTGAAGCGTTACAGAGTTCTGAGTTAATAATAAATCTGTGATGTTATTTCTGTCTCCATCCTTGATGATTAACAAACTAATGTCTTACTGGGATTTCACTGTGTGTGAAAATGTAAACTTCAGCAAATTATTGCACGCTGCTATTAGCTTTATTAGTGACTTTATGAATAAGGCAGTGAAACTGCGTGCCGTGCAGGTGCAACAAGAGGGCGGAGTCAGTGAGAAATTCAGTTTGTTAAAGAAAACCTGCTACTTTCACAGAGTATGTTACTCTGGTAACTGACGCAGAGTTTAAGATAAGCCTTTCTCTAGAACAGAAAATCCAGAGTTTCTCTCATCTCAGGGTTAACAAACTGAATCTTAGCTAAACTTGCTTTCTGGAATGGGGCCCTGGTTCTCCAGTTACAGCCTGGCAGCTTTAGCACTTTTCAGTTAAGAGAGTCCAAAAGTCTCAAACCCAAAGGCTGCACAACAGATGAAGAGTGAGACCAGGATGATACTGGTCTTTTATAGCATTCACGACGTGCTTGATGATTTCGGGTCAGACTATGCAGACTTCTCCTGTAATGTCCTGAAGTGTGTGATAGAGAGCATTGGGTATAAAAGACCTAAACTGTAGCATGTGCCATCATGGTACACAGCACAATGAAAACACAGGAAATTTTGCAACAGTAACATAATATTTGCTCACCACTTGCTCCACTCACCAGATTATCCTCTATGCAAGTTCACTCATCTCGAAAAATTGAAAATCAAGTTGAAGAATATGGTGAAAGAGAGCCAGTGTGCACTGCAGAGGCACAATCACAAGAGTACATAATTTTACTGAGTGATCTAAAAATAGCAGGTGCACAGGAATGCTCTCAGACTCGCCTGAGAAAATGACCTTGAAATCAGATGTGGTTTTTCATTTGTATGGACTAATTTCCAGAATTTTTTGATCACAACCTGTAATCCTGTAATGATCTGTTCTACTCAAACTTTGTATTTATTATTACACCGATACTCACCCTTCTGTTAGGTTCTGTGCTCCCTAGCTTATTATCCAAAAGCATCTATATCCTCCCTGATTCTTTCAATTTGCCCACCAGGTCCTCCACTGTCTCCACCTTAATCCCTGCCTGCCTCTGTGGAGGTTCATCCACTCTCAACACCTCCAACCGTGAAGTCAGGTCCACCCCCAAGTCTGCAGGCTTCATGTTAACAATCTTCTTCTTCTTGGCTTTCTAAAATAAAACAAAAACAAGAGATGGATGAAATTAATTTGACATTTTTGAACTACTTAAGTTTACTTTTAAGAGCTGAGGTGCTATTAACAATCACAAAAATAAAAAATTCTCTCTAATGTGATCCCAGAAATTAGCAACACAATCATCATGCCTTTTTGCCTCTTGTGCTCCTCAACGTCACTTCCTGCTACTTACCATGATATTAGGCAGTGTGGCATATCTGGGGGTGTTGAGTCGAAGGTCTGCAGTCACCACTGCTGGCATGTTGATTTTAATGTGTTCCAGGCCACCATCAATTTCTCTCACCAAATTGATCTTGTCTCCTTCCAGTGACACCTCTGATGCAAAGGTACCCTGCAAAATTAAGATACAGGATAGATACATAAAATGAAAAACTATAAAACATGATAGGAACTCTGGCTGAAACGGCCATCAATTTCCATCTGCCAATCAGCAGACAGTGAGTCCCATCTGCTGGCCGCCCGGTGCAACTACAATTTCAACAAGAAATAATCTTTGAACAAAATGCATCTTTGGCTGTCCCCTTTCATTTTTCCCACAAGGGGTTGTCACAGTGCATTAATCCGCATCTGTAATCTGGGGAATGTTTATGCAGGATGCCCTTCCTAACAACCCTCCATGGTTAGAGGGGCTTGTGCCCCCACCTGGAATCGAACCAGGGACCTTTCCTGGCTAAACTGACTATATTGGTAGGGTATCAATGGGAGTAATGATGTACCCAACTATCCAGATGAGTATAAAACTTAGTAGATGGTTGCATTCCCATTATAATCCATTCCTCCATCCGCTCAACCTGTACACTGAGAAAACAAAGCGCTCTGTTGGCCAGAAAGAAGAACTTCACTCCATGTATCCAGGCAGCCTTTGATCTGCTTTGCCAATTTGTGCCAGATTACTGTGGCTCTTACTGACTTAAACTAGCCCTCACTAACTTTTATAAAGTTGGTGAGGCTAGTGTGAGCAGGGGCATATCCTCATATCAGTACTGCTTCACCACATGTGAAGAGCAACAGAAAACATAGAAGCTTAATCTAAATTATTTAAGTGGAAGATAAATATTGGTTTAAAAACCTAGTGTTCCTATTTAAGCTCGCCTAACTTACCTGAGGCCAGTCCAGTAAAGCTGCTGTCATCTGACCGGTCTGATTGCAGTCATCATCGATGGCCTAAAAAAGCAACACAAGTCATTAAATGACAGCAACAGCAGAGCAAGTGCTCTTCAGAGCTCAGAAGCAAAGAGTGTGATTTTTACCTGAGGACATTAAGAAAGAGACAATTAAAATTAAAATTTAACCTGCTTGCCAAGGATGATAAGCTGAACATCCTCCTTTTTTGCCAAAGCAGCCAGAATCTTGGAGACCTGAAGGGGTCCCAAGTTGTCATAGTCTTTCCCACTCACTTCCACATGAATGCCACGGTCAGCGCCCATGGCAAGGGCAGTACGGATGGTCTCCTGAGTAACAGAGAAATGTAGCTTAGAAAACTTGTCCTTGAGTGGGAGAGTTAAACACTTTTGATGAAAATAATAATATTGTCAAATTTTTCTCTAAATATCATAACCACTTTTTTTTAATACATGGGATGATAACACTCTCTCAGGTTGGTTTACATGAAATTTGCCCAGATTACTTACAGGTAATGTGTGGCCTCAAATTAGACATATCATAAATGTAGTTTTTATGTTATTTGTCTTTTCTTCAGCACTTACATAAAATCAAAACCTGTATCATGATTACTGAAGCTAAAGCTGAAACTCAGCAAAAAGAAAAAAGCTACAGCTTTAGTTCAAAGTCTGGGAGGAATAATATCAAGGCTGTAGGAGCTGAACAATGTCAGACAGAACAATGTCAGACAGAGCTGTGAGAGACACCTGCTCAAATGACTCAAAGACACCGAGACATCTGGAGGAGTCAGCAGGGTCTAGTGTCAAGAGTGACACTAGACCCAGACTAGAAGATGGTGCCGATGTGCAAGGCCTGCTGTCTGTCAGCTGCATTGTTTTTATTTCTAATGTTTCTTTTATTTTGTTTTATGAGCCAAGATGCTGCTGCTATGCTGGTGTATGATCGCCAAGTACTTTTAAATATAAGACATTCATGTGAGACCATTTTAAAACGCATACTGGGTGATCATTTCACATGGCCTCCTCTTCAGCTGGCGTCTCTGCCAGCCTTCCTGTTGCGTACATCGGCTGTCATTCCCCAGAGAAAGCGCTCCAGAAGATGCGGAAAGCGTGCAGGTGTCTTGGTGAAATCCAGGGACCGCTGGAGGTCTCTTCGTGGTGGTGGTTATCCCTGTGAATCCGGGGGTTGCTGTCCGTTTCATACGGTGTCTTCGTTGGATCCAGCAGGTCGTCCCTCCACGTACTATTGAAGGCCTTTCTCATCCGCCGCTGAAAACTCCTTTTCCTCGGCGTCAGGTTCATCCCGGTGTCGATTTTAAAAACCTTCGGCCACTGCCCCGCACCTCTTCACAAACCATGGAGGAGAAGACACTTCGTTTGGCTCTTTTTAATGCCAGATCACTACCAAACAAGACTTTTATTTTAAATGACTTCTTCACCTCACGTGAGTTGGATTTTATGTTCATTACAGAGACGTGGATTCAGCCCGGTGAGTCATTCCCTGTTTCCGAGCTCCTGCCCCCAGACCAGTGGTCGTGGTGGAGGGGTCGCATCGGTTTTTAAATCTACTTTTAAATGTCAGCTGTCAAAGTCTGTCCTCGTCTCCAGCTTTGAAGTGCACAGCTTTATCATACATGTGGACACACCTGTACTGTGTGCACTGCTTTACCAGCCGCCGCACTTCAACAAAGATTTTATTCAGAAGTTTACGGACTTTGTGGCAGGAATAACAGTAAATTACGATCACTTTTTAATTCTTGGAGATTTTAATATTCACCTGTGTTGTGAATCTCGGCCATTGGTCCGTGATTTTATGAATATTATTGACTCTTAACCTCAGTCAGTGTCTGTTCCAACACACAACAAAGGACACACACTGGACCTTGTGTTGTCCTTTGGTCTGAACTTGAATGTGAGTGAGGTTTGTAACATCCATATCTCGGATCATTTTGCTGTATTATTCATGCTTACTCTGCCTTATTCTCGGGTTAAACCGTGCGCTCCAGGACGACGTGTGCGTACTGTTAACCCTTTAACTGCAGCTCGCTTTTCTGAAGCCTTCGATCTCAGTGTGTTTCAAGTCCATGACGACAATCTCAGCCCTGATGAACTCTTGGATGCTTTTAATTCTGTTTGTGCTTTTATCCTGGACTTGGTGGTCCCTTTTAAAACTAAAAGCCCTAAACCAACAATGGAGCCTTGGTTTAATGACTCTACTCGCACTTTAAGACGTAACTGTAGACGCGCAGAGAGAAAATGGAAAAAGGACCGCCTCCAAGTTTCTTTGGAAATTTTTAAAAACAGTCTGTTGGAGTACCAGGAGGGTGTTAAAAACTGTCTCTTAGCGGCTCTAACAAACTTGATGTCAGTCAAGAATAACAAACCTCAGTTCCTTTTTAATGTTTTAGACTCTCTTTTAAATACCCGTGACCATTCTGGCATTCTGACTGCTGGAATGTGTGAGA
>VUQH01079126.1:0-14064 GCA_015106775.1 Etroplus canarensis
TTCTTGGTGAGGAATGTCAAAAAGTCTCACGGTCAGTGACTGATGTAGATGTGCTGCTGCCACAACCGGAGCCCAGGACCAGAGCTGAGTTCTTACAGTATTCAAGTCAGCTCACACTGGATCCAAACACTGTAAGCATGCGGCTGGTATTAACTGACGACAACAGAAGAGCAACGTTTGTGAGTAAAAAACAGGCATATCCTAGTCACCCTGAGAGATTCATGAAGAAATCTCAGGTCCTGAGCAGAGAAGCTCTGACTGGACGTCACTACTGGGAGGTGGAGTGGAGCAAGTTTGGCATTTATGTAGCAGTTGCATACAAAAGTATAAGCAGAACAGGAGAGGACAGTGAATTTGGAAACAACAACAAGTCTTGGGCATTAAGGTGTTCATCCAAGGACTATGAATTCACTCATGACAAAAACACTTTTCATGTCTCAGGTCCTCAGTCCTCCAGAATAGGAGTGTACCTGGATCACAGAGCAGGCATTCTGTCCTTCTACAGCGTCTCTGACACCATGACTCTCCTCCACAGAGTCCAGACCACATTCACTGAGCCGCTCTATGCTGGACTCAGGGCTAGTCAGTCCTTGGGTTCAGACTCCTCTGCTGTGTTTTGTGAGCTTGAGCAGGCAGATTTTACTCTTTGAATGGCTGTCTGTAATGGTCCAGACGTCTGTGCTTTGACACCATGCTTCAGCAGCTGCTCAAACAGCACAGAGAGGAATGTGATGATATTTATGTGTGTGTGTGTGTGTGTGTGTGTGTAAATATCACCTTATAGGTCTAAAAGGGTTTCATCAATGCAGATCATATTAAATACATTTACTTGATTTTTTTATTTTATAAGTACATTGTATTGTTTCTGATACTTAATTTGATTAAAATCATTGTTGTTTTTAGTTTAGTCTTATTTAACTTATTCAATCAGACACTCTGCACTCTTAAATGATAAAGTGGTTACTTTGAAAATATATTCTGGATATAATGTAAGCTTTTATGACAGGTCACATCATAACAATGTTTGTCAGGGATATAAGATTGAACAAAATAAATGAACTTCATTGAAATCAGGTGTAACTTTTGAATAGAACTGCACTCAGTATTCTGATAACTCATTTTCACTGTGATTACTCCATCTCCTTTATAGTTTTTAGTTAATCTTCTTGCTGAATATATGTGTTGTTGCTGTGATATTCTGCTGCATGGGCCTGGTGATTATGGAACTACATGTGTTTGTCATAGATAAAAAATTGACCGTTATTGTATTTTATTATGTGCAGCAAAATATTACAAAGATCATATTTGGAAATCAATCATTAAATAACTGTATGTGTAGTCGTTAACAATAAAGCAATTAAAAGAGTCTTTTGTTGTCATCTTTTTGTACCCCCCTCCCCTATACTTTGTTAAGGGAGAATTCTACTGTCATGTGGCTACTATGTAATCCTAGATATTCATAGCATTATAACTGCATTTATAATAGCTCCAGTGGTGGAAATAACATAATCATGATGCAAATATAACAATATAATAATGATCAATAATATAATAATATGGTAAAAATATTATGTCTTATAGATAATACATTTTGCATTGCAAAAACTTAAGAAAAAAATCATTTTTCAGAAATTATTTAAAGTATCTCAGTGAGTGTCCTCGGTAGTGTAGTGGTTTGTGCATTCGCCTTTGAAGCGAAAGGTCCCTGGTTTGATTCCAGGTGGGGACACAAGCCCCTCTCACCATGGAGGGTTGCGTCAGGAAGGGCATCCAGCTTAAAAACTCTGCCAAATTACCAATGCGGATTAATCCACTGTGGCGACCCCTTGGTGGAGAATACAAGGGAGCAGCCGAAAGGTACACATATAACGTATCTCAGTGAAAACATAAAATTTTGACAACTCAGTTATTGCCAAACAGAAGCTGCATATTTTTCTTACTTTTATTCAGAAAAACAGATTTGTTTACAGTACGATAAGTCAACTTGTTTCATCAGAGCCCACCTTAAACATTTAATAAAACTTACCTCTTCCACAGCAAGTCAGGACCACCCAGACTGAAAAGAACAGTTTTCCATTAAAATGCATTATATACATTTCTGTTTCTGGTAAAAAACAGAAATTTTTTCTGACATATTACAGAGAGCAAAAGTACATCAGTTATGTGTTTGGAATATAAAACAACAATTACCCGATTGTTTTTTGTGAAAATACTTCATGAGCAGGATGGACCAGTAACAGAACTGACAGCGTCATCACAGTCACGCCGTAGCTGTAACACATTAAAGGGTTCAGAGTTGTCTCAAAAATATTTCTTTATGGAATCTTTTTTAAAAGGTTCACCCAATAAAACAGTGTAAAAAGGCAAAATCCTAACAGCACAATTTAGTCTTTGAGGTGATGTTTCACAAGTTTATGAAATGGAGGTGAAAGACCACGCTGTGAACAATTTTTAATAAATTAATCATTCTTTACTTGTAGCACTTACACCAACTGTAGCATATAGTGCTGTGCAGAAAAAGACTCACGCACACACAGGCTTGAGAATTACAATGAGAAAAGATAAATAGAAAAAATAACTGTGAGGAAACTCCATCACCAGAGAGGAAACGTTGAAGGTTGGATAAAAATGACTTAAAATAAATATAATATATAAATAAGAAGAAATTGGCATCATGGGATGGGGTTTTTGGTCGTTAGACCAATAACATCCTAACATCCTCCAGGCTTCCGTCCCTGGATGAAAACCTATTCACCCTGTGCATGGTGAGTACCGAGAGGGATTGGGGTATTTGACGGCAGGTTGTTTCTGAAGCTGTTCGTCCACACACACATTATCATTTGAATATCAAAAAGCACTGCCTTCATAAGCAATGTCATATCAATAGAATCATGTTGGCTGTCATTTGAAGATTCAAGTCTTAATTCTGGTGAAATCTGGGGAAATACTTTCTTCTGAATTTCCACGTGCTGTGACACAGCGTTGATGAATCAGTGTCATAACAGCCTCATGACGATACAACAGCACATCCTCTCAAGCAGGCCAGAAGAAGCGGTTCCTCCTGACTTCGTGCTTGCAATAAAACTTTGAGTGTTTTGATTCTTGAAAATCAAAAAAAGATATGCAGGATTCATGCTGAAAAATAAAGAAGTTGCCAAATGTATTGTATTAAATTGAAACTAAAAAAAAAGACCATGCAGGATTCATCCTGAAAAATGCTAAATTCAGACATTGTTTGTCTCTTCACTTGCTTTTTGATCACAGGGGGATTAAAAAGTCCAAATTATTTGTTGCATTAAATAACTGCAAAAGCAGGCTGGTGTGAGAAAAATATTTTTTTTAAAATGAAGACTGTCACAAAATAGGGTAACCAGTTTCCCTTAAACACACAAAAAAATTGGGTCAGTAAAGGTCTTAAAAAGATTAAAACTCTGATGTTATCGTGTTTTGGTTTTTTGCAGATTTTAAAAATAATTTTAGTCAAAATAAAATCACTTTTCATCTACATCTGATGTTTGTAAAAGGCACATTGGTCAAATAACGACATTCAACTATTTAAGAAAGGGCAGCATGTCAGATTTTTATGTGCTAACCCCCCCGTTCATGAAAGAAACACATTAAATCTTTATTCTTCTGCATTGGATCTCATTTACTCAAAAATAATGAATATTTTGAACATTAATCTGCCTGTGTGCACCCAGATTAATGAAACAAAAAGGAGGAGGTGGTCTGGACATTTTTTAAGTAAGTAAGCTGGAGCCACCTTTCCCGTTTAGAAATACGCCAACAAATAGTAAGATAATGTTGCCTCTGCATCTTGTTTTCAGTCAGCATCAATAAAGGAAGTTTAAAATATGAACATGCATTAAATTATTAATTAAATAAATTATTTTAAATTGTGCAGGTAGCATATGCTCATTTAAACTTCCCCAAACAGAAGATACAAAGCAGGATATCATGCAGAACCTCCAAGGCTGACAACTAAAAGAGGTCAAAAGAGTAAGGATATGTTTGTGTTGGCTAATCAGGGGTGTTTTAACTTTATTTTGTAGATACAGTAATTCTTAATGTAATTAAATAGTTATTTGATCAGCAATTCATAAATGTGTTATCTGGTTAAAACATATAGTTAAAAAGGATTCAAACATGATAACGACTCATACTTTCCTTTTGAGTATTTTAAGTTGAAAAATTTGAACAGTGACTCATACAGATCAGAAGGTGGCAGTAATGTTCTACTATAGAGAAAAAAGTGAGCAGTGAAAAAGAAAAGGAGAATTAAGAAAGTAGTACAATGCCATGTAATTTTTGTAATGCTCTGCAAATACGTTCAGTAAACTGGTTGAACTAAGAGCGTGAGTTTCCGGTCATTTTTCTAAGGAGCTACAGCTAAGTCCCCACAAAGCCAAATGATTAATGAGAAAATCTGGGAATAATCAGTTGAGCCATACCTCTTAATCATTGAGTTCAGGTGTTTTACTGAGTCCCATTGTCACAGGTGTATCAAATCAAGCACCTTGTCATGTAGTCTGCCTTTACAAACATTTGTCAAAGAATAGTTTGCTCTGAAGAGCAAGGACTAGCTGCAGGCTAGGTTAGCTAGAACAGGTCACTTTGTGAAATTTCTTACCTCTTAGATCTTCCATGATCAGCTGTAAGTGGTATTATTGGAACAACAGCAACTCAGCCGTGAAGTTGTGTTGGGAGCTTCATGGAACGGGTTTCCGTGGGTGAGCAGCTGCGTTAAAGCCTTAAATGAGTGGTCTAAAGCAATCCACCAGTGCACAAGACAAGGTCCATAAAGGCACGGTTGGATGAATTTGGTGCAGAAGAACTTGACTGGCCTGTACAGAGCCCTGTCCTCAACCCCATCCATCACATTTTGGAAGAACTGCAACAGAGACTGGGACCCAGGCCCTCTCATCCAACCAGGTATTTGACCTCACAACTACCCCTTTGCATGAATGGGCAAAAAATCCCAAAGACACACTCTAAAATCTTGTAGAAAGCCTTTCCAGACGCATTGAAAGTATTATTGTTGAAAATGGATGACTAACTCCATTTTAATGCTTACCGATTCATAAGAAAAGCTAATGCAGGTGTGATTTGTAGGTGGCCCTTTTTGTCCACATAGTCCATACAGTCAATATAAAATAATGAATTAAAAAGGTGCCTTTACGTGCATCAGTATTCAGGAGTTTGATGCTCAAAATTTGGTGCAAACACTGAAAAATGAAACAGGTCTAAACAAATTTAAGCACAGTTACAGGTACAGGAAATAAATGTCTTCATTGGCAACCCAATTCAAGGGTGACACCTGGTGGCAAATCATAGACATTACAAAAATGTTCAGTCAAAGTAAAACGTTGAAGGAGCCAAAAGTGGTTTACAATCATTGTTACTTTTGTTCATTCGGCCTCTCTTCTCCCCGCTTAAAAGTCTTAAATCATACATCAAATTAAAGATTTTCAGTCTAGCAACATTTAAGCATACCAGTGAAAGGATTAGACCTGTCTTTTTGATTGAAAGTTAGGCACACCCATGGATTAAAAGCTCATTAAACATTGTAAAACAAACAAATATAAATTGAATTATAATATAAATTATGTCTTTCTTGTTCCTCCTTAGTAAAATCCATCAGAGGTATTTGAAAAACATTGGGTATAGGCAGTACCACAATTTGAAATGTCCTGAAGAACAAGGAAACCATCAGTATACTGAGCAGCAGGCATCAACCCAGTCTTCAGAGGAAAAGAAAAACTGATGACAGACAAATGGAAATGGTGACAGCGGTAAACAACAGCCTGTAACATCATGAACAACTGCCAAAGAGCAAGGGTGGGGCTATCACAGTCTACTGTTTGAAGGAGAACAATAACACAGAGGCCACACTGCAAGATGCAAAGATTCAAATTTGCAAGCAAGTATTGAGATGAGCCACAACAGCTCTGGAACAAAGTTTTATGGACTGTTGAGAGAAAGATGAACCTCTACCAAAGTGACAGAAAGGCCAAAGTATGAAGAAAGAATGGAACTGCTCATAATCCTAAACATACAAGCTCCTCTGTGAAGCATGGTGGAGGTTGTGTCAGGGCTTGGGCTTGCATGGCTGCTTATGGAATCGATGGTGACTGATGAGCTCATGATGGTAACAGCAGAATGAACACAGAAGTCTACAGAAACAAATCTGCCAAAGGAGAAATGCAAACAAATTAACCAGGATTCACTTTATTCTGTAGCAAGGCAATGATCTAAAACACTCGCAACCTCAACACAGGACTTAATCAAGAGGGAAAAATGGAAAGTTTTGAAATGACCAAGTCAAAACTAAATCTTAACCCAACTGAACGCGCATTTCATGTCTCGCAAAGAAGACTGAGGGGAGAAACCCTGCAAAACAGACTACAACTAAAAACTGCTGTGGTAAAAGCCTGGAACAAGAAATCTGGTGGAGTCCATGGGTCATAGGGTTAATGTAGTTGTGAGCAAAGAGGATATGCAACCAAATATGAACTATTTTTTACTCAAATTTATTTGTAAACATTCTGTTCCAATACTTACGGTCACTTGAAAAACAAAGTGGTTTGATCCAGAATGGTATGTTCTGTGCTGTTTAACATATCTTGAGGTAAATACCACAGAATAAAAGTTGAGACTCTGATTCCTTTACTGATATTCATCTTTTGACCTCACACACAAATGTCTTCAGTATCAGGTGTGTGGAAGGAAGTGGACACAAAATGAAGACTAGCGGACCGAGGTGGTGAGAACTTAAAGTGAGCCTTTAATAAAGCTGATAAAAGTCCGAACAATACACAGGCCAAAGGTAAAAACTCAAGCGAGTTGGAGCGAGGAGGAAACAAAACTTGACTTCACTTTGACAAAACATGACTTGGCTTTGCATGACAGAAAACTTAAAAATATTCCTGAAAACCGAACAAACTGAGCAAACTGAACAAACTGAACCTAATACAAGAGACAAGACAGGTTACAAAATAAAATAGGAAACATCATGGAGAACCTAGAGAGGAACACAGCAGGGAACATCTAAAGAACTAAATAAAGGCGAGGCTCACTGGGGAATAACTATAAACAATGGATGCAATAACAGAGCGTAAAAGGTAAGACTCTCAGAACTATAAAACCCAGCTTCAAAAACCCAGGACCAAAACAAATTAATTGGCCTTGCTGTTCCAGTACTTCTGGGGGGATTGCACATACTGTAAAGGTGATTAGTGTTTTTCAAATGAAAACAAAACACTGTGAATTACTTCAAACCTTTTTCTCAGAAACAGTGGGTGGCATTCAGACCAAATACCTCAGTTATGACTCATTAAATCAGACTATATTTTTTCCTGTACTCTCATCTCCTTTAAATGCTGCAGAGTGGTATCTAAGGTGATCGCGTCCAAACAAACTAGATGTGGGGCAAACACTGCTTTGTGCGGAACAATGAGGGACACCTTAGCAATGCTGGGAGGCAGTCTGAAATGTCCCTATCTAACTCAAAACTGAGAATACAATACAGGATTGGCTTTTAGGCTGTGCAAGCCAAACAGATTATATCTGAATGCAACTTTTCCAACTCTCTTTTGCAAAGCAAAAATAACATGGATAAAAGGAAGCTTAAATTTGTTCTCTTAGACTCATGTGACAGACTTTGTAGTCTCCTGTATCCACTTTTTTCACTGTTAGGTGCTGTTCTGTATGGTAAATATCTCTGGGTTTCAGTAGCAATGCATCCATCAATAGGAATACAGTTATTGAGCAATATCTGACAACCAAATTCTGTGTCACTTCATGCCATGCTTTACCTTTTTCAAAACTGAAAAACAACTAGCAAAAGAGACAAAAACTCTGTTTTGCAGTATATACTTCATATTCCATATGGTAGTTTCTATCTATCTAGTCAATAAAATCCACAAAGCTTGAGACTTTTTGGTGACTTGTAACTTTCCTAGACTGGCATGGCATTAAACTAAGCTAACCTTCACTTTACTGTAATAAAAAGCCATCCCTGCTTTCTACACGTGCAAAATTGCATGTCCTGCAGAGCCAGTCAACATGTTGGGCACTGTCTCATGATGTAGGACAGGAAGACAATGGATAAAAATGCTGTGCTGTCCCACACAAATAGGGTCATCTTGTCACCCTAGCGCTATCCCAACTGCGCTGCAGAGAACCAGAAAGACTCAGTCACAGCACCGAAAACATCACAGCAATACTCAGTGACTGTTGATAGAAGGTTAGCAACATCAGCAAGGACTCAGCCAACACTGAGTCGGGAAAAAAATTATTGTGCCACCTACACATTACACCTATAGGAGCTTTTATGATGCCCCATTCTAAATCCATGTTCATGAATATGGAGTTGGTCCGCCCCCTTTGCAGTTATAGCAGCTTCCACTCTTCTGGGAAGGATTTCTATAAGATTTTGGAGTGTGTCTGTGGGAATTTTTGCCCATTCATCCTTGTGAGATCAGGCACTGATGTTGGATGAGAAGGTCTGGCTCGCAGTTTCCATTCTAGTTCATCCCAAAGGTGTTGGATGGGGCTGAGGTCAGGGCTCTGAGCAGGCAAGTCAAGTTCTTCCACACCAAACTCATCCAAACATGCCTTTATGGACTTCGCTTTGTGCACTGGGACACAGTTATGCTGGACCAGAAAAAGGCCTTCCCCAAACTGTTCCCACAAAGTTGGAGGCACAGAAATGTCCAACATGTCTTGGTAAGCTGAAATATTAAGATTCACCTTCTCTGGAACTAACAGACCCAGACCAGCCCCAGAAAAACAACCCCAAAGCATTATCCCTTCTCCACCAAACTTTACAGTTGGCACAGTGCAGTCAAGCGATGCTCTCCTGGCATTCACCAAAAGCAGACTCATCCATCAGACTACCCAATACAGAAGAGTTTTTACTCCACAGAACACGGTTCCACCGCTTCGGAGCCTACAGTTGGCATGCTTTGCACCACTCCATCTGTGCTTGGTGATGCCTGTGCTTGTGTGCAGCTGCTTGGCCATCATTCATGCATGGCTAGCTGCTTGATTTCACATCTCTGTAGCAATGGGACTAATGAAACACCTGAATTGAGAGGTGTGGTCCAGTACTTTTGTCCATATAGCCCATCAAGGGCCCAATCTGTTTGTCCCCTCAGTCAGAGTTTTTACATTCACACTTTGTTTCATATTGTCTTGTTCTTGATAACAAAGCCTTTCAGTGTGTCCAAACTGTTGACTGGTTTTTGACAGCTTAGGAAGATAAAAGCTGGGAAGTAATGCTAAGCAGAAACAGATAGAATTGGGGTAAGGTTAAAATGACAAGAACAAAGACACAAAATGACAGTAGAAATCATAAGTACAAATAAAAGAGTAAGACAAAAGTAAGATTACAAAAAGACATGATCACATAAACTGTAAAAACGTGTTTAAGGAAGTGTCAGGTTGTTGAAAAGCCGATAGGCCCCAAGGGCAAAGGCATGGTCGCCTTCGTGTTTAAGCCTTGAGTAAGCTTTGACTTTAGAATAGCAAGAAGGTCCCCACCCAAGAATCTAAGGCTGCGAATTGAATATAGGTCAACATTTCTAATATGATGCTTGAGGCAATCCAACCTAAATAGGCTGAACTGTTAACATTGGTTTCATATGCGTCATATTTGGAGATGCGTCATATTTGATAATACTGGACTTTTTTTTAAAATCCGTGGTTAAAAGCTCAGAGGTGAATCAAACTGTACTCACAGCTTTCTGAGTGGGAAACTTATTGTGAGTACACAGTGAGTAATTATTTATAGAGAAAGAGTAGGTGCAGTCTAAAAAGTACAAATAAAAACAAAGTTCTGTGTTTTTGATATTTAATGGCTTGATGTAATATGCTCCCCTCGTCAACGACTAAAAGGAGGCGGCTGGCTACCTTGAGGAGGGCAGTTTCTGTGCTGTTTAAAGTTCTGAAATTTAAATGAAATGATTCAAAAATGCCCATACTGTGCATACGAGCAATTACAATACCCTAAAAAAAATGACGCAAAGCTTCCTCACGTTTTTGAAAATAGTTTCTACAGTCTTTCCAGTCACTGAGGCGTGAATGCAAATGAATGGGTTCAACACTTCCTCATTCGAAATGAGCACTCCTCTTTCTGGAATTATTCAGAATCTAAAAAGCCCTTCTTCTTTCCTCTCTGTCAAAGCTATATAACATGCAGAACATTCACTGACACCTTGTCTGCGAGCTGAAATGGCACAGCAAGGATTTACGATCGACAGCAGCAAACTCTGCTGTTCAGTCTGCTTGGATCTGCTGAAGGATCCGGTGACGATTCCCTGTGGACACAACTACTGTATGAACTGTATCAAACGCCACTGGGATGAGGAGGATCAGAAGGCGATCTACAGCTGTCCTCAGTGCAGACACCTCATCATACCGCGACCTGCTCTGGTGAAAAACACCATGTTGGCAGATTTAGTGGAGGAGCTGAAGCAGACGGGATTTGAAGTTTTTTACTGTGGACCTGGAGATGTGGCCTGTGATATCTGCACTGGGAGGAAGCTGAAAGCCGTCAAGTCTTGTTTGCACTGTGTGGGCTCTTACTGTGAGCACCACCTCCAGCCTCACTACGATTTTGCTGCATTAAAGAAACACAAGCTGGTCGACCCATCAGAGAAGCCTCGGGAGAACATCTGCCCTCACCACCATGATGTGATGAAGAGTTTCTGCCACACTGATCAGCAGTGCATCTGTTATCTGTGCTCCGCGGATGAACATAGGGGCCACTGTATTGTCTCAGCCGAAGCAGAAAGGACTGAGAGGCAGAGAGAGCTCAAGCCGTGTCGTGAAAGAGTTCATACGAAAATCCTGGAGAGAGAGGAAGATGTTAAGGTGCTTCTGCATGAGGTGGAGGCCATCAATCAGTCTGCTGACAAAGCTGTGAGGGACAGTGAGAAGATCTTCAGTGAGCTGATTCACCTCATAGAAAAGAGAAGCTCTGATATCAAGCAGCAAATCAGATACCAGCAGGAAGCTGAAGTAAACTGGGCCAAAGAGCTTCTGGAAAGGATGGCAGATGAGGTCACTGACCTTAGAAGAAAAGATGCTGAACTGGAGAAGCTCTCCCGCACAGGTGATCACACCTGGTTTCTGCACATGTTCCCACTGCTCTCTGATCTCAGTGAATCTACAGAGGTACCCCGCCCCAAACCCCGTCCGCTGCTGTATTTTGACAACGTGGCAGCTGCTGTGTCAGAGGTGAAGGACAAACTACGGAGCGTTCTTTGCGAGGGACTGCAAACAAGTCTCACAGGCAGTTGCTGATGGAGATGTGTTGCTGCCACAATCCTCGCCCAAGACCAGAGCTGAGTCCTTACAGTATTCATGTCAGCTCACGCTGGATCCAAACACTGTCTTGGCCACGAAGGAATTCATCTGCTGACTCATGACAAATTATCTACTGCTTTCTGAGGCCCTTATTCCTGCAGAATTGGGGTGTAGCTGGATCCCCGAGCAGAAACTCCGTCCTTCTACAGCATTTCAGACACCGTATCCTCCACAAAGTCAGAAAGTCAGGCCTCTGCTGCGTTGTTTTGAGCTTGAGCTGGCAGAAGTGTCCACTGATTGAATTGATGTTTTTCTGTTTTGAGTTTTTAAAGGCTCGCTGTTATTCCTCTGATTTCTTTCCTGCTGCTGTGCTTTGGCACTGCGCATAGGCTGAAGTGTGATGATGTTTTCCTTTTTAATTTTCTGTGGATGCTGTTTTCTGTAGAATCCCTTTATGACAATAGTTTTGACCTTGTGTGCACATAAGATAAAAATATCATCATGCAGGGGTTCCATAAAACCTGAAAACCTCCTGCTTATATTATTATTTTGTTCACAAATTAGTTCCAGGTATCTCAGTCAATTAAAATGTTATAAATGTGTTTTAAATGTTTTATATAACTATATTAACTATATTAAACCTTGCTGGTTTTATTCTAGTATGATTGGGTGGTTGTACTGACATTACTATGATGACATTTAGTTAGAATAATTGTGCATGTTTTAGGTTAATCTGTTTATCGAGTATATATACATATTGTTACTGTTACTGGGATACTGTTTTGCCACAGGGACCTTTTTGGAATTGCAAGTTTCACAGACAAATGTTTGATATTTTACTTTTGTTTCATTTCTAATTACGTGAATGATTTCAAAAAAATGTAATAAAGATGTAACCATATGTTGATAATCAGTCATTAAATAAATGTATTTTTGTTTATCAGTAAGTAGATAAAAGGCACCTGTTCTTCTTGTATTATGCGTGGGTTCTCTCTGGGAACTCCGGTTTCTTCCCACAGTCCAACAGACTGTAAAGACAGTCTAAACTGGCTGTAGGTAAATGGTTTTCCGCCTTTCTTTGTTAGCCCTGCAATAGCCTGGGAACCTGTCCAGGGTCTACCCCACATTTGCCCTATGACAGCTGGGATAGGCTCCAGCCGGCAGAAGAAAATGGATGGATGGAATGAGTTAAGAAAAAACCTTTTCACTTAAGTAAAGAAGTGGAATCAGTCCTTCAGCTTCCATTAGTCTTTTTAAAACAAGTATCTGTACTTCTATTTGAGTAAGGAATGTGTGTATTTTTGCCACCTCTGATTGTAAGTGTACTTCTGCTAATAGAGAATGAATATGAGTAATACCACAATACCTTTTCCTCTGTATATCTAAAAATATAATCAACATGATTTTTTTTTTTTTGGTCACTATCAGCTGTCTTTCTTGTTCACCATTAACTTCCATTATATTTGGGTGGGTGGCACAGCTAACATCTTACATCACATTTTGGAAAATTACCCACTTAGGGTGTCATATAACAGTATGCACACACTTCTCTGATGATGAAGATGAACTGAACTTCTGAATTTGATTTTAAATGTGTCATCACATAAACATGTATGAATAACCTTCTCAAAGTAAACAAACAAAAACAGCAGAGATATTAGATACCACCACTGAGGACCGAAGCTGAACACGTGTTTCATCTTTCATAAAGGTTGATGAAGCATGTGTTGACATGAAGGATATTTTTTTGGAAGTAAATAAATATTTCGATTCATTTTCCTGTCATAAAATTGTGTGTCTGCCTTTATAAACTGCCTTTATTTCATCCTGTACAAGCACTTCTTTCGCCTTTGGTTACGCATTGCTGCACATCTCAATGCAAATCTCTGCTGTGCAGTCTTATTTATTGTAGGACTGAGCATCACATCACTCTCACACGTGACTGGCTGAATGAGTTAAACAAAAGTCAAACAGAAATAAAGCAAAAATGCTCAACAGTGCTACCAGAGAAAATTGTCCATATAGGCACAGGATGGAGGTTTTGTCATCTCCAACATATGTGGTGGCTGTTATGTCAAAGGTAAGAGACAAACTTCAGAGCATTCTTTGTAAGAGATATCAGGAAGTCTCAGGGTCTCAGGGTCAGTGACTGATGTAGATGTGCTGCTGCCACAACCAGAGCTGAGTTCTTACGGTATGCAAGTCAGCTCACACTGGATCCAAACACTGTAAACATTCGACTGTATTATCTGAAGACAACAGAAGAGCGGCATTTGTCAGTAAAAACGAATCACCCTTAAGTGTTATTGAAAAATAGCTTCCCTCTTACTCACTCAAATTTGATCATTTTAGGGGCAGAAAATCCAAAATAAAGAATAGTGACTCCAAAGCTGAAAATGTAAACCAGCCACAGGGGCCCACAAGCCAGTGTAGTCCTAGTGCCGGTCCCAAGCCCGGGTAAATGGTGAGGGTTGCGTCAGGAAGGGCATCTGGCGTAAAAACTTTGCCAAATCAAATATGCGGATTCATAACACGACTTCCATACCGGATCGGTCGTGGCCCGGGTTAACAACGACCGCCTCCGGTGCCGTTAGCCAACAGGGTGCCGGTGGAAACTATGCTACTGTTGGTCGAAGACCAAGGAGGGGGAGAGGGAGAAAGTGTGTTGGGAGGAAGAGAGAGAGAAGGAAAGGTAGGAGGGTGGAGGTGAGAGTAGGGACTTTAAATGTAGGGACTATGACTGGTAAAGGGAGA
>VUQH01079128.1:0-13253 GCA_015106775.1 Etroplus canarensis
TGGTTATTTCTTGGGTATTTTTTGGGAGAAATGGACGCCGTGTGCTCCGGACCAAAGAAGAAAAGGATCATCCAGACTGTTACCAGCAACAAGTCCAAAAGCCAGGGTCTGTCATGGTATGGGGTTGTGTCAGTGCCCTTGGCAAAGGTAACTTGCACTTCTGTGATGGCACCATTAATGCTGAAAAGTACATAGAGATTTTGGAGCACAATATGCTGCCTTCAAGAAGACATCTTTTCCAGGGACGCCAATGCATATTTCAACAAGACAATGCAAAACCATTCTGCACACATTACAAAGTCCTGGCTGCGGAGGAAGAGGGTACGGGTAATTGACTGGCCTGCCTGCAGTCCCGACCTATCTCCAATAGAGAATATGTGGTGCATTTTGAAGCGCAAAATGCGACAACGAAGACCCCATACTGTTGCCCACCTTAAGACTTGTTTGCAGGAAGAATGGGACAAAATTACACTTGAAACACTTCATCACTTGGTGTCTTCAGTCCCTAAACGTCTTTTCAGTGTTGTGAAAAGGAATGGCAACATTACAAAGTGGAAAATGCTTTACTGTTCCAACTTTTTTTGAAATGTGTTGCAAGAACCAAAATCGGGATATGTATTTATTTTGAAAAAAAACAATAAAATTCACGAGGAACACATTAAATAATGTGCTGTTGTATTGTCTGCAATGAAATACAAGTCAAAGTAAATTTAGAAATCACTACTTTCTTTTTTTATTTGCGTTTTCCATACTGTCCCAACTTTTTCTGATTTGGGGTTGTAGCTCTATTAGTTCTAAAAGAACTTTTGTAGCTGGTGGCTCATGGTGTCGCCCAATAGTTCTTCCTTTAAATCATTGATAGATATTTCCCAGGATTGGTTAGTTTGCTGAAGAAATTGTGATGGTTTAAATGTCTTGTCGGTGTGGCTTAGGTTATGAGTTATTTTTTCCAGATCCAGTGGGATTGATTTTCATTGAAATCTAAGAATCTGCTATTTAATCATAAAATACTTCTCATCGCCCTTTAACTCTTGTGAGAGTGAGCAAAGTTCAAATCAGGTTTTTAAGTTGCTTTAATTACTATTTACTAGAAGACACGAGTGCTTTCATGCAGAACACATTATAGACAAAATATTGGGCCACCTACACATTACACCTTCAGGAGCATTTATGAGGTCCCGTTCTACATACACAGGCAATAATATGTAGTTGGTCCTCCATTTGCAATTCTTCTGGGAAGGCTTTCTACAAGATTTTGGAGTGCGTCTGTGGGAATTTTTGCCCATTCATCCAGAAGAGCATTTGTGAGGTCAGACGCTCATGTTGGACAAGAGAGCCTGGCTCACAATCTCCATTCTAGACCATACCAACGGTGTTGGATGGGTTTGAGGTCAGGGCCCTGTACTAGACAATCGAGTTTTTCCGCACTAAACTCACTCAGTCATATCTGTATGCACCTTGCTTTGTGCACTGGGACACAGTCATGCTGGAACAGAAAAGAGCCTTCCCCAAACTGTTTCCACAAAGTTGGAAGCATAGAATTATCCAAAATGCTTGATAAGCTAAACATTACAATTTCCTTTTACTGGAACTAAAGGACCCAGGCCATTCTCAGAAAAACAACCTCATGGTATTATCCATTCTCTAACAAACTTGCATGCAGTTGTTTGGAAAATGGAAACCCATGCCATAAAGCTCCTGGTACACAGTTTTTGTGCTGATATTGATTGGAACTCTGCACTTATTAAGCCAGCAAAGCTTGAGCAACTTTTATGCACTATGTTCCTCAGCACTTAGCAACCTGACTCTGTAACTTTATGCTGATCTGCCACTTCATGGCTGAGTTGCTGTGGTTCCTAAATGCTTAAACTTTGCAAAAATACCACTTACATTTGATCCTAGAATATCTAGGAGGGAAAAAATGTCACAAACTGATTTTGTTGCAGTGGTGGTATCTTATTACACTTTGCATGGCTAGATGCTTGATTTGATACACCTTTGGCAATGGGACTGAATGAAACACCTGAACTCAGTGATTAAGGTTTTGTAGCCCAGTATTTTTGTCCATGTAGTGTACCCTGACTTTCACTTAAGTTAAATTATCTTGCCCTTAACTCTGTGGAACAGCAAACCTTCCATTGAAACCATACATTTTATCATTAATGAAAATTTTATTGTTCTTCATGTTTAAATAGAAAACCAGAACCATCAGAACATTGACTGACATCATTACAATGCGCCTCTGTAATACAGCATCATCTGTTCTCAGAGCTTTAGCTGTCTGCATAATCTGTTAATATTTGTAAAATGAACAACTGGGACTCCTTATCAGGATGTAAAATCTGGAGCTTTGAGAGAGGGTATTAAGTGGAATATGATTATATCATTTCTTGGATCTACTGGTATTTCCCTTTTCATTCAGGGTCAGCTTTTCAGATCTTTAGTGACGAATTGCTCAAGCTATCCAACTGTCATCACTATTTTTCTCTCAATTTCCTCTTCAACTTTCAGCCCAGTCTCTTAGCATTCAAGAGTTATCTTTCAAATCACTCTATGTAATCATATGTCAGAGGCTACTTACTCTGCCTGTAGTTTTGTCTTCAGTCCCTCTCTGACCATCTTTGTTTCTTTTTCCTCCCTCACACTTTTCCTCCTGTCTTACTATAATCATATGTCAGAAGCTTCTTTTTTTCTCTGTAATCTGAGCAGTATAATAAAAAGTGCATTAAAAACATTAGAAAATCATTAGGTGCTAAAGGCAAAGCATGGCTCGTTTAACTGAGGGGACTCCAGAGGTAATTTCATTATTTTACAGCCATAAGAATGGGTGCACACACACACGCACACACACACACACACCAAGGAGGTCTAATATATTTTAACTAATGCAGCTCAGCCCTACCAACAGCCTGCAATCTATAGGGTAGTGCTAACATCAGGACTAATTGGCAAGTGTGTGAGTGTCTGTGTGCATATGAGTGAAAGAGGGCCTGTGTTCAGTATTGCATTGGTAATACCATCCTGCAGTAAATGAAATGTAGAGCTGTAGGTTGGGCAAAAGTAAGTGCTTTGGCAGCAAATGAATCGGGATAACTTCTTGGAGCTGAGCGCATTTTTACTTAGAATACTAGCTAGAGTCCATATGATTACCCTGTTCATACACAAACCATCTCTCATATTAATTTCCTCTGTTTGATTCTCTTTCTCACACGTCTTTTAAAGAAAATATGCAGGTTCTTTCTTTCTTTAATTTTGGATTTTTCTCACTGCTTCTGTGAGTGCCTCTGTCACAGATACATTTTTTCATTATGTAATTCACTTCTTCCTTTTGTCCCACTCTCTATAACTCATTTTCTGTAGAGTAGGTTACTGTCCTTTATTAGTCACCATAAGAGTTTTAGCTAAGTATCAGTGTTGTCTGCGGATGTGCTGCAAGACGACTACTTGTAACAGTCAGCTAAGGGAATTACATAGACGAGATGGTGAAAGAGAGGGACACAAATGTGATAACACAACACAGAAAGAGGCAGTTAAAATATTCTGAGAAAAAAGAGGGACAGAGCTGATCATACAGAATCTATTATTCTTAGTGAAATGCACTCAGCTAAGACAAGTTAACCCAATTCATTTGCACTTATCTAAACCCAGCCCACTGCTCGACATTTCATTTACTGTTAGACAGCATTATCTTCGCAATACTGCACACATACAGACACACAGGTGATCTCCCTCCCTCACTAACACACAGTCACAGTTTCCCTGTCTTACTCTATATGGACACTAACACAGTTTCTGTTTCTCTCACACTCACACACACAGAAACACCTCCTGAGTGAGGCATGATTAAACACATTGTGTGAAACGGTGAAGTGTGTGCGATATTCATAAAATGTTCCCAATTAATATAATACATGTCTTTTTTAAAATGATCAAACTGGGGAATGCATAGTTTTAGCTTTGCTGTTTTTACTGAATTTTACAAGCCTCGCCTGATGCAGCTCAGTTTTAGTACATTTTAAAGTTTTAGTGGTGTCATTTTTGTGTAAAAAACTTTACAAGTCCTGTACAAGCGGTCGTTAAATGAATGTGGTGTGAATATATGCCTCAGAAAATTATAGCACAGATACAAAATGTAACACATTCTTTTGCAGTTCTTTTCTTCTATTTCTGCAGCAGTTGAGACTACCGATCTATAAATGTTTACATGTGATGCTAACACCATTACTGTAGTTTTATCATGTGTTTCAAGATATCATGTCATGTGTCATGTCGACAGTTTTCATAATCTAAAACCGATTTATCGTTTTTCAAAAATTAAACCAATCAGTTGTGTTCAACTCACAGAGCCAGATGGGATGTCTGCTCCAGAGGTGGTTCCAGTAAACAGTAGCACAGCACGAGTCCTCTGGTTCCCTCCTCTTCATCCCAATGGTGCAGTTACTGGTTACAACATCTACGTTAATGGCCACGTCCGTGGCAATGCAGATAACAGCTCAGGGTCATACCTGCTGGGGAATCTATTGCCTTTTACTGTCTACAGCATACAGGTACACATAAAAACGAGCAAATATGCAGAGACATGTAAACATGTACATAATTTTTGTCTTCTGTATCAACATGTATTTCAGGTAGAGGTGTGTACAGTGTTTGCATGTGTACGGAGTAACGCTACCAAAACTACTACTGTGGAGGACCTGCCTGCTGACTTGGCAACACCACAGGCACAAGTGATTAGTCCCAGGTAATAAAGAGATGTACTGTAATTGTTTTAGAATGCTATGATTGTTGGAATGTTTTTTATTTTGTTGTTGTTTTTCTAACTTGAAAATTGAGAATATCACCGATTTTAGGGTGTTTAATGTTTATCATCAGTACTAAAGGTTGTTTTTTAGGTTTAATACAAATAAAAAAGATCAAATCAGATTTAATTCATCTGGCATTTAAATGAATTGTGCAAAAAATATGTATTAGCATATATTTAGATTCATCATTGGTGTTTACAACAGCATACACTTTATGGACAAATGCATTTGGACATACTTCTTAATAACTGAATTTAGGTGTTTCATTCAGTCCCATTGCCAAAAGTGTATGAAATCAAGCACGTAGCCATGCACTCTGCCTTTACAAACATTTGTAAAGGGGTAGGTTGTTGTAAAGAGCTCACTGAATTCCAGCGTGGTACAATGCCTGACGGCATTGTGACAGCTATAAAGGCTAATGCTGTGGGGTTATTTTCTGGGATTGGTCTGGGCCCCTTAGTTCCAGTGAAATCTTAATGATTCAGCTTACCAAGACATTTTCAACAATTCTATGGGTCCAAGTTTCTGGGAACAGTGTGAGGAAGTCCCCATTCTGATGTGCCCCAGTGCACAAAGCAAAGGCATGGTTGGATGAGTTTGCTGTGGGAAAACTCGACTGACATGCATAGTGCCCTGACCTTAAACCTATCCATCACCTTTAGGATGAACTAGAATGTAGATTGCAAGCCAGGCCCTCTTAGTGTCTGACCTAACAAATGCTCTTTTGTCTGCAAAGGCAAAAATTCCCACAAACACACTCAAAATCTTGTAGAAAGCATTCCCTGAGGAGTGGAAGTTGTTACAGCTGCACAGGGGGGACAAAATCCATACTAATGCCTATGGATTTAGAATAGGATGTGATAATAACTCTTAAAAGGTGTAATGTGTAGGTGGTCCAATGCTTTTGTCTATATAACGTTTAACTTTATTGATGTTTGCAGTTGTACTAGATTTAGTGGGCAACCTTCAAAGCAGTCTTTCAAAATGAAAATAATCCATTAAATCTTTCTGAATATAAAATGTATTTAGATTACAAAATTAATAACATAAAGAGTAAACTGACATTTTATTCACTGTGGGATATAAAATCTTTGCTTCTCATGTATGAACCAAACCACAAGGTTGCAAATCTTGCAGTTGCAGAAAAGTGCTGATTTGTGACTTATTTCCTGTCTAGGAAACTGTGCAAGTTGTAACACTGTATGTTACTACACAGGTTTTTCCTCTGCCAAAGATGTCAGAGATAAAAAAGGGGAAAATCAATAGTGTGAAGTGTATAAAGATACACACTCCCTGACACTGTAACTCAACTTTGCCGGGCATTAACCATGCATGAATGCACGTGTGTTTTTCAGAGTTTATGTGTGACTGTGTGTGTACATTTGTGTGAAAGAAGTGTGAAGGAGAACATACCCCTGCCTATCTCTTTTATTTTGTTCTTATTGCCCCCCTTCTCTCTCCGTCAGGGTGGTGCGATTAGATTGGTCCCATCCAGGCAAACCCAACGGGATCATGATGGGCTATGAGGTTTCAAGACGAACCCTCAGATCATGTGCCAGTGGGTCAACAGGGGTTAAATCCTCCATGGGGGAACAGTTAGACAATACAGGTGGTTTAAGGTTGAGATGTTCCTACCTGCAGTGCCCTACAAGTCATGGTGTTTGCGGGACATCTTGCTTCCATCCTGACATACAGGTGATTATGTTATCATTTTTTTTAACCATATATGTCTGTATTTTTTCATTGTGTGCTAAAGGAGGGGGCGCTATTTGCAGGTCAAACAATTTTAATTATGGATGCATTTTTTCTTTTTTTCTGTTATAATACTCTTCCCTTGCCCTTTCCACCTCAATGTCTCTTTTAAGTAGAAATTGCTATGAATAAACATTAAAAACTTTGCTGTACAACAGTAATGTGAAAAACAAAATAGATGTTCGGGGTCTTTGCCTTGGCTGCTGGTCCACAGTACATACTCCCTCAGGGTTTTAGTCTTCACCTCAGAGACCCACAGACAAATATAAACATGTCTTCTTCCAAAGACACACTTTTATAAGGGATGCACAATCAACCTCTCAGTGATTAATTGAGCAACTAAACAGATTAACTTGTCATCTGCATTCACTTCCATCCTTATGTCATTGAATGCTAGCCAAGTTGGCACAGTGAATGCCTGCTATATGTTCCTCCCCACATTATCCAGTGGCACAAACAGTAACAACATTTAAGCTCATATTTACAAGTAAACTCACTTATGTATTGCAAATGGACATAATTAGATGCACATGTAACTTATGCTAATAAAAGGACAAATGTACACACACAAACATGACAGAAGCTGAGAGATGTCTCTCTGTGGACATAGTTATGTTAACAACATAAACGAGAACGTGTATCACATATGCTGTTTCCTTTAGTGGTTAATCTAACTGCACTAGTTATATTGATATATAGTATGATATGATGTGCTCAGAGTTGAATGTTTTAGTGTCATGTTAGGCAGAGCCCTCAGTTCAAAGTAACAAAGGAACAAAAATTCAGTATCTTGTTTCTATAGTTTTGCATACTGATTTTATTTTATTTTATTTTATCTTGTTCATTCATTCTTCATTTATTGACATACACTAATGTGCAAATATTGGAAATAATTTGGACAGATTTTCAAAACAGCTTGTGAGTGTAGGTTCTCAAAAACGCAGGGCTGTACCTTTTAGTCATTATAGAATTCATGAAGTTACAGATTTTAGATGATGAAAAGGACAGATAAATTTGTGTTTTAGAACTGTGGCATTAAGAAACCTTCCAACAGTTAATTATAAGCTTGGTAGCACATTATAGGAATATCACCCTAATGTTTGGATGGCTCCACTTTGGCTCACAGTGCCGTAGTTAATAATTCCACATTTTCATTGCATAAACATAATTATGCCTATGTGCTTTAGTTTATTTTATTTATATATTACCTTATATGTGTGTGCAATTGTGTTTCAAACAGGTTTGCTGCAGTGGACTGATTTACACAAAGAAGCCACTTCATCATTGCTGTGAGGGCAGTTATGTGAGTTTGAATAACTCCTCCAATCCGGTCTGCTGCAATGGCAAACTACTCCCATCACTCCCTGGCCACCAGTGCTGTGGAGATTATTATGTCCATATGAAAACCAGTGAGTTCCGAATAATTTTATAAGTTTACATAAACGTGAAATTTGTTCTGTTCTGCTTTACTGGAATCTCCTTTTCTTCATGTTTCTCAGGTGTTTCCTTCATCTGTCCTTGTCTTTGTAGATGAATACTGTTGTCCTGACCACTTGCAGGGCCGGGTCTCAGTGGGGCTGGGTGACAGCTGCTGTGGGGGGGTTCCTTACTCTGTGACAGGCGGCCAGCTCTGCTGTAGTGGGAGCCTCCATGATGGCTATGGAGTCCAATGCTGTGGAGGCCAGATCGTTGATAAAACACTGGTGTGCTGTGGTGATGCTGAGAGCGGAGTAGTGCAGAAATATGCTGCAGGTGAGTAAAGAAACACACAAGCAGAAATACAAGCTAGCTTCAAGTATTGCCATAATATTTTTGCCCAACAATGAAAATTCACTTGGAAAACTTTGACAGGCTGTTAAGTTGTTTTGACACAAAATCTTGTCCAGAGAATATCCTTTATTATAAAGTCCTTTGTACAGAAAATGAGCTGCTGTGGTGCGAGAACAATTTCATCAAAGTTAAGTTGCTGGTTATGACTTAATGTCTATCTAGGGGAAAAGCGACAGGAGAGTCAAAGGAAAAGGGTTGAGAGGTAGACACATGGTGCAGGAACGTGGGGTCGTTTCCCTTTCTTCTCTCCCGCAGTGTCCCAAAGCACCCAGATACCATGGCACAGATGGGACTGTGTGCATGTGTCTATGTGTGGGTGTGTGTGTACGTGTGTGTCATTAGACATCTTTGTCATGGCAGATGATGATGAAACACACTCAGGATGGCACCGTTGAGGGCACTGCCAAGCACACAGCAGGAGAAATACACACTCATTCTCTTTCATACACACACACTTTTACACATTTAGATGTATTTCAGGCACCCCCCCAACCATACACACACACACATAGTCAACAGGGTGCTCTCGGCAGGGTTTGCTTGAGTGTTGAGTGCCAGAGAAAGACACGTGGACTCTATTCATCACACATAAACAATGGCCCCATATGTGCTGCCTATAGTACTCCATTACCCTGTTCACTGACACACTTCTACACAAAAGATGTACCGCACAAAAATTCATGTATGCTGACAAAAAACTTACTAGAAAGTAAGTCAGCAAAAAATAAATAAATAAAAAATACTTGGCTGTTCTCTTTTATTACTCTGATTTCTTACTTTTCCCCCAACATGCGGTTATTCTGTTCATTGTCAGGCAGTCACTTTTTTGGAGAATTTTTCAGTTTTCATTTTTCTGAGTAATGCTTGATCATTTAAATAATTATTATATCCACCTCATCACACCATTGCCCATTTTGTCTCATCTTTCTTTTCCTCTCCTCCACTAGATTCTCTGTTATCTCTTCCAGCTGAGCAGGCTATATGGTCATCCTTCATTTGAGGAGGCCTCCTAAGGAGTGCATATGCTCCCTACCTCCTCTTCCTCTCTATCTTCTTTCATTTCTCAACTCCTCTTTTCCTTTTTCATCTTCTTTTGCTCAACTTCTTTCCTCTACTTCTTCCCCCGGCTTCTTGCTCTCCATTTTATTCTCTTACCATGTTTTCTTCTTCCTCTTGCTCTTCTACCCACTTCCTTCCTTTATGTGCCCCCTTCCCATCAACTCATCAGTCATTAGCGTTAGCTTCCCCATTGAGAACATATGGTATGATGGATCGCAGAGCTAGTGGCGCTAGCAAGGCTAAGGGCCATTTGCCGGGTGCATTGCGCTGTCGGGGAGCCCTGGGGCCAGCTATGCAACCTCGACCCCACACTTCTGTTTCAAGACAGTCACACACAAACCATGCACACAGCAACACCTATTATAGGATAGGCTACTTAACCTTGGCACCACACACTCTCATTGCTCTTTCTGAGTGAGTGCAAGGATTTCTGGTTTTAATGATGACGAGAGACAGATTTGTTTAGAAAACAGAAAAATTAAACAGCACAGTCAGAAAGACTAACACCATAAGTTTACAAGCAGTTCAATCTACATATAGGGTAAAATAAGTTGCAGTTTAAGTAGTGAATTAATTTTTTTAAAGTGAGTGAGAAATGAAAAGTTACAAATTAGCTAAGCTTTTGTTACAAACACAAAAATAACCTTACATACTTACAGAAAGAATGCAAAATGAAACAAAAGCTACAGAAAGAAAGGTGAGAGGAGATGAAAGAATAAAGATATTAAAATATACAATAAAAAAAAACACAAGACAAGAGGTTGAAAATGAGTAAGAGAGAAAAGCAGGAAAAAAACAGGAGTGGTGAAGAGCTAGATGGAGCAGATTAAAGGAGGAGTGAAGGGTATCCCATTGTGCCCAGCTGATAGACTAGGTTAGGCTGATGTGATTATGGGGTCCCTGAAGTGCGATCTATCACACATTACCGTCCACACTGTCAACAACCATACACACACACTGCAGGGGAACAGCAATGCCAGGAGACAGCCGTCTGGCAACAGTTACACGTACCGGCTTGCGTGCACATGTGCACATGTAGACAAACACAAGCATTCACACACAAACACAGCAGCAATCAAGCACAGGCACATACACTTGCACAAAATCTTGCATGAGATAACACACAGAATTGTATATGCATGCACACATCCAAAAATATGCAACACGTGCACACATGTGCTCTAGACTGGATTATTTGATTTAAAATGGGGAAGCACCCAGCGTAAATCAGATGAATTAGAATCAGGGTCAAAAGCTCACCTCATACAACCCATTTCAAACACAAGAAATCAGCACAAAGGTTAGCCAGTGAGCAATGTTCAGTGTTTCTTTGGGGTTGTTACCGTTGTCCTTCCATAGTAAAAGGTTCTATCATTATCATCTCAATCTTGCTTTTATTTTCTGAATACTCTTGTACTCATTTTGGGTAGGTAATTAATTTTTACTTTCTCAGTGACCTTGATGCTTAAGTGATTTAAAGCTGAAATTAGCCGGATATAGGCTTTCCAACTCGCTAGTCTTAGGCTACATTCACACTGCAGGCAAAAGTGGCCTAAATCCAATGTTTTGCCCACATGTGACCCACATCTGATTTTTTTATGACAGTCTGAACAGCAAAAATCCGATTTTTTCTCCTTAGGTTCTGGCCACTTTCATATGTGGTCCTAAATTGGATATGTATCTGATGGAGGAGGCGAGGGACAGCAAGATCAAATGGACGAAACAAGTATGGCAGACACATTTGAAGGAGCTAGTCAGTGGAAAGAAAGTGAGGTTTACTCACATGCTGACTTGTGTAGCATCCATATTTACTTCCATAAACACAGCGTGCTGCGTGTGACGTTACGTCTTCCTCTGCGCATGTGCATCACTTCAGGGCCTGAGACTGTTCACACTGGAGTCTGTGAACAACCACACAAAAAAATCAGATCTCAGCCATAGATCCACGGGCACCTCTGTCCTCACTCCTCTTTTCCCTGGGTGTCCATCGGGTTTTTAGACCATCTCCCAGTGGCCTCCCATTTTGCTGTTTATCCCAGGAAACTCCCGGAATTTTCAAGAACATCAAACTTTATTTTAAATAATTGGAATACATGAACAGGTAATTTTTTATGTTCTTCTAATTCCACTCATTTTCCTAGATTGTCTATGAAACATATTCTATACACACAATCCACACTCTAAATACAGTTTTTACCTATTTGGCAATAACATGCAACCTGATTTAAGGGGTGTGCAGCTAATCTCTGTGCAGACCCACTAGTTAGATGCTGAATGAATTGTCTCCTCTTCTCCAATGTCACTGGACAATTTCAGCTGTCCTGACTGTGAAGACACTGTAAAGAATGAGACTAAAAATATTCAAGATTAAAAAATAGTGAACTATGTTTGTGACTATGTGCGTGGAATAGTTGGCTTCTGCATCAATAACTTGTAATTGAAATGTAGTATAAACACAAGCAACTCATCTTTTCAAACATAAGTTATAATCATTTTTATTAAAATTATTTGAGCTGGACAGTTTGAGAAAAATGGCTGTAACGGATTCCCTACAGTTGGAAAGACAAGTTTCAGGGATACACTTTGTAGACACAAAGTGCAACAGTAGAAAAACTGATATGCTACAAAACAAATAAAAAAACGTACCTTCAGCTGCGAACTTATATTCTCCCCAAAGTGTCAATACAACGGATTTACGCTGTCCCTCTGATGTACTCATTTCTAATCCTGTCCATCTCCAGCAAAAATCTCAACATTTTCAACTCTGCCACCTCCAGCTCTGCCTCCTGTTTTTTCATCAGTGATACCATCTCCAAACCATGCATCATAGCAGGCCTCACTACCATCTTGTAAACCTCTTTCACTCTTGCTGCTGTCCTTCTGTCACAAAGCACCCTTGACACTCATCTCCACTCACTCCATCTTGCCTGCGCTCTCGTCTTCACCTCTCTTGTGCTCTATTGCGTTGGTTGATCCCAAGTATTTAAACTCATCCACCTTCACCACCTCTACTCCTTGCATCTTCACCATTCCACCTGCCTCCCTCTCATTTACACACATGTACTCTGTTTTGTTTCTTCCGACTTTCATTCCTCTTCTCTCCAGTGTATACCTTCACCTCTTCAGGCTCTCTCCTCCACCTCCTCCCTGCTCTCACTACAGATCACAATGTTGTGATTAAAGTGCAGACATTCAGCTTTAATTAAAGAATTTTCACAAATGAATCACATGAACTTTTCAGGAATTACAGCCATTTTTATACATAGTCCCCTATTTTCAGAGAATAAAAGTAATGGGACAATTGACTGACAAGCAGTTTTGGCCAGCCAAATGGCCAGTGTCGAGAGACATGAAATTCTTAGGCCCTAGCTTAAGGAAAATAGCATGAAGTCATGCTTATAATGATGGGACACAGAAGACTGAAATGATTTTGCTACTAAATATAACCCATATGCATTATATCTGCTTCTTAGTACATGTTTGAAGCCACATAATTGAAGTTGAATGAATAAATTGTCATTTAGGTTGAAACAGCTAATATTGCCAAAGTTTGAAATGACCTGGTGGAGAGACAGGGCAGGCTGTACTGGCTTGGAATGTAAACAGGGCAGTGTGTGCTGGCTGAAAGGTAAACAAAACATGGCGGAGTTGGTATAGATGCTGATTTATGCTGACTCGGAGGACATCTGGCTGAACAATGCCCCTCATCGGCATTTCTGGCCTTGGCAAGGCTAGACCTAGCAGCGGCGGAGAGGCGTGCTTACGCAGGACAGGAGTGGACACCTGGCTGTGGAATGCCCTTATCTGTAA
>VUQH01079137.1:0-10242 GCA_015106775.1 Etroplus canarensis
CTGAGGTAGAGCGGCCAACCTCTGGTCGGTTGATTGCAGGTTTGATTCCTGCTCTGCCGGCCCATGTGTCGATGTGTCCTTGGGCAAGACGCTTAACCCCATGTTGCTCCCGATGGCCTGGTTAGTGCCGGTGCATGGCAGCTCTGCCGCCATCAGTGTATGAATGGGTGAGTGAGTGTGACTGTAAAGCACTTTGGGCCTTAAAAATAAGGTAGATTAAGCGCTATATAAGTAGACACCATTTACCATATTTCCTCTATATTAGCTTCTCTTCATTGGCTCCTAGTTAAATCAAAAATTGAATTTAAAATCCTTCTACTCACTTACAAAGTCTTGAACAGCCAGGCCCCATCCTATCTTAAAGACCTCATTGTACCATATTTTCCCATTAGAGCACTTCTCTCTCAGAGAGCAGACCTACTTGCGGTTCCTAATGTTTTTCAACGTAGATTGGGAGGCAGAGCCTTCAGCTATCAGGCCCCTCTCCTGTGGAACAAGCTTCCAGTTTGTATTCGGAAAGCAGACACTCTCTCTACATTTAAGATTAGACTTAAAACTTTCCTTTTTCATAAAGCCTATAGTTAGGGTTTAGTTATGCTGCAGTAGGTTTAGGCTGCTGGGGGGCTTCTTATGATGTGCTGGGCATTTCTTCTCCACCCACCTCTTTTCACTCCCCATGCATTTATTTGTTTCTGCTGCATGTCATTGAATGTTGTTTTCGCTCTCTCGTGCTCTACTTTCTCTCTTCTTTCTCCCCTCACCCCCAACTGATCAAGGCAGATGGTTGCCCCTCCCTGAGCCTGGCTGTGCCGGGTCTCTTCCTGTTAAAAGGGAGTTTTTCCTTCCCACGGTTGCCAAGTGCTTGCTCATAGGGGATCATCGGATTGTTGGGGTTTTCTCTCTAACATTGTAGGATCTTTACCTTACTGTGTGGAGCGCCTTGAGGCAACCTTTGCTGTCAATTGGCGCTATATAAATAACATTAAACTGAAATGTCCAGTGGTACAGAGGGTGGTCAGGATTCTTCACAGTGGATAAGAGTTTATTCAGTGACCTCCTCTCCACCACAGCTTCAGAGTTGTCCAGTCTAAACTTCCTGACCAGTTTATTCATTCTGTTGGTGCCACCAGCTCTGATGCTGCTGCCCCAGTACACCACAGCAAAGTACACTGCACTCACTACAAGAGACTGATAGAAAATCTCCAGCATTGCAGACGTTAAAGGATCTCAGCTAACCTTAGCAAACAGAGCCTGCTCATCGTCTTCTTGTAGTCATCCTTTGTATTACTCTTTCAGCTCAGCCTGCTTTTAATTTTGGACATTCAGGTGCTTGTTCTCCCTAACCAAATCAACGTCCTGTCCCAGGAGACACGTGGTCTTTCTAGCATTCCTCTTCCTTCTGAAGTTGATTAACATCTTTCTGACCTTATTCACATTTAGAAGCAAATTATTTTTCCCAGACCACTGCACAAAATCATCTATTAGTGCTCAGTACTCCTCCTCCTGCCCATCACATTTACATCCACCCACTCCAGAATCAACAGATTACTTCTGTAGGTGGTATGATCTAGTGTTGTACTGAAAGTCTGAGATGTACAAGGTGACAGAGCATGTGAGCACTCGACCCTATTTAGATCTTGGTCATTCCATCATTCCCATCATTTACATCATTCCTGAGTGATATCAAGTCAGTAGACAGTGAGCTAAATTAAGGGATACTTTTCTACTCTGAGTGCTTTTTACTACCAGGGTCATTCACCAAGCGCATCAGTCTATGCCTTCAGTAAATTTAACTATCGCCCACATTCACTCTCCAATGGATTCATCAGGAACAATTCAGCGTTCATTGTCTTGCCCAAGGACACTTGGACATGTGGGCTGGAGCAGCCTGGGATCAAACTACCAGCCCTTCAGTTGGAAGGCAACTCACTCTACTTCCTGAGCCACACCGACCCCAAGTTAACCAGTGGTCACTGAAGTGCCTTGTGCTGTAGCTTCTTTGTGCATAAATCAGAGTTTCCAAGCACTTCTATGGTGTGACATCTGATGAATACAGCATATCGATTACCTGTAGTCAGTGTGACCCACCCCCTATTAACCATCACCAACAAAAACAGTGTGTATTAATAGGCAGGTTTCCGGATTCTTAATAAAAGCTAGAAAAGGCCACTGCTGGCTACATGTATCAGCAGGCTAATGTTATGGCCCAGCTGTGTATTTGCACACCACATAACTCGATCATTGTGGAAAATTCATTCTCTGTAGCAGTTAACGATTGCCGATGAGGATTACACTGGATGAAATGAAGTGCATTATAGTGTAGTTTGGCTCAGTGCATGGCTATACAGAGAGGAATCTGCCGCTGAATAGTTGGGGCCATGTTGACACACTTAGTGGGACATAGATTTCCTACAGCACCCATTCATTTGTTGTTATCCTGCAGAGAGCCATAATAAATGAGAAGAAGAGTGGGGGAAGTGGTTGACCAACATCATTAGTCTTTCAAAGTGGCTGGGGGTCAGCACAAATTTATATGCCTCTCTCTCTTTTTCCTAGATTACTATTTTCTATCTTTTTCTTTTTCCCCTCTTTGTTCCATCTCATTTTAATATTTTTTGTTCATGCTGAAGCTAATGTCAATCATAACCCTGGAATATTTTAATATTACGTGGAAAAGGGGTCTAGATAGATAGATAGATAGATGAAAAAGGATTGTAATGAAAATAGCAGAAGGGAGAATGTGTACAAATAGTGAAGGAAAATAAGTCTCTCTGAATTAAAGCTCCTGTAAATTTTGTGGACTGTAACGAGAAAGTCTGATAAATAGATACCTGGTGTTCCTCTTCCTGACAAAGAAATTGATTAAAAATGCATAAATTATCACATTTATGGTATATTAGATGCTACCAATGTGGAATGTCAGCTTCTTTTCAATTGTCTGGAATAATAAGTTTCTCCTTGCATGTATTCATGCTTTGTTCTGTTTATTTTTCATCAGCAGGGATATTCTGCATCACCCTTTTCTCCTGCTGTCTATTCTGTTTGTGTTTTCTTCCATCTTCCTTAAAACTTGTGTCCCTGATTTTAAAAAGTTACAAACATGGATACATACACACTTACACACACTTCCTTCAAGCAATGTCAAGTCATCCTTGATTATGCATGCTCTAAAGGTGCCATAAGAGAGGATATTAGGGCAAGTGTGTGTGTGTCTCTTTGTGTGTGTGTGTTCATGTATTATCCAAATGTGTGTGACATGACATGTACCATGGCTTTAAATGTTACCCCCTTTCTTTGACATGATGTAATGAAAAATAGCAGCTAATTTCCCTAAATACTGCATTGCCTGCATGTACGCCTTTTGTGTGTGTGGGTGTGTGTGTGTGTGTGGGTGGGTGTTTAGGTGTGTGTTTGTGTGTTGGTGTGTGTGTTTGTCTGTCTGCCCTCCTCCTTTTCTCCCATGGGTCCCATCTCTCAAGAGTGAACCAAATCTGTTGACTAGGATATCATCTCCTTCATCATTTTAATACAGCTCTACATGGTGGCCAGCACTTTGCTGCTGAAGGTCAATGAATGGAGAGAGGAAAAAATGAAAAAGAACGTGAGATACAGGAAAGAGATGAAGGACTGACAGAGAGACATATTCAAACAATGAAGTGTCTGTGCCAGCAATTGTGTGTCTTATTCTTGGATGGATAATGTACCCACGGGGGAACATGGATGACATTTCAGCTGGTACAAAGAGGAACATGGCATCCAGCTTCACAGGGTCAGCAATGGGATGTAATGGAATATGATTGAATGTGATGGAGGAAAATAGCAGTAATAGCAGCAGTGGAGGAGGTGTTGTGTACTCACTCACATGAAATGCTGTGAGGAGACTTGATGAAAATAGAGTCCAGTGGATGGACAAAATGTATACTGTATGATCCAGAGTTGCGATGAACTGAGTGGTGAATTCAAATATAGTTTAATCCAACACAATAAATATTTCACAGCAACTTGAGAACCTGCTGTTTCCCCAATAGAGATGATGGATTGTCAGCTGCCGCATTGAAGACATTGCATCCCATCTCTTACTTACAACATTTACTTACTGTGTTGGTTTATTCTGCTCATTTGTTTAAATGGTCAAGCTTAAACCACTGTCTAGACTAATAAGTCAACTACAAAGGGCTAAAGGTAACATTATTAATGAACTCACCCAATAATGTTTCTGGCTTGAACCCTGGGTGGGACCTTTCAGTATGGCGTTTGCATGTTCTTCCTGTGTCTGCATGGCTTTCTCTGTGGTTTTCTCCCACAGTACAGAGATATTGTTTTAGGGTGGTGATTTTAAAACTGGCCATAGATGAGAGGTTGAAAATGTACTTAAAGTGTGCAGAATAAAGGACTGTGTCAGTGCAGAGTTAAATGTGAGTCATAGTGGTCAGTGAGACTAGAAATAAATCCCAGTCCATTCCCATAATGACACTTTTACAAACATGTCATTATGGGAATGTCACATATGTTGTTAAGTCAAGTTGCAGCTAGCTGGCTAACTAGCCCACTTTGCATTGTTCAAGGCTAACATTGTAAATTTTTGATAAATTACTAAATTTATGAAATATTTTGGTAAATTTCAATTGCTATTTTTACACCCTTTTTTATACTGTTATGTCTGAAATCAATTCCCAAATAAATGAATAAAAAAATGAATACATTTGTCAGTTTTTGTACAAATGAACCATTTTTAAATAATTTTTTAGAATCTTTTTCTACACATTTAACAAAATATCTTGTGTGTCACATGATTCTCCTACCATTGACCCACATTTTCTTAAATGTTAAATGGACTGGTACTTAATATAGTGCTTTTCTACTCTAAGCGCTTTATGTTATGCCTTAAGCCCATTTTAACTATCATGTACACATTCACACTCCAATGGATGCACTGGGAGCAATTTGGGGTTAAGTGTCTTGCCCAAGGACACTTTGGCAGACTGGAGAAGTCAGGGTTCAAACCGCCAGCTTTCGTGTTGAAAGATGACCCGCTCTACTTCCTGAGCCACAGTCTGTGGGACATGCAGATGCTGTTCCTGTATTTTCTCCAGCTTAACCACTTGTCCAATTTATAGATGAGATGACAAGAGGTGGGATTCACCCTGGGCAGGTTGTTAGGCTATTATAGGGATAACACAAACAGACATAACTATTTGCACACACCTACAGCTAGTTCCCATATATTTGAACCAAAAACCTTTTTGGTATAAGGCAATAGTATCAGAATTAATGTATTGATTCTGATTGTTATCCACTGCAACACCACTGACATTTTTCTTTCTCTTACAAGACCCTGAGAAAAGGAAATACTGTTATATAAAGAGTAGGGATGTGCAACACTAGTTGAAAGGATGCTTAAAGTTGCTGCTCTTACTAGTCAGCATTAGTTACTAGTTAGTTAAACAAATGATTATTAATTTGGAGCAGCAGTTATCTAGCAGTTGTAGGATTTTTCCTAGTTTCAAATAAACCTTTGGGCAGTGACTACATATATAAGCACAACTGGTCCACATACAGTTAAGACAAAAGAGTCTATGTCACCTGACTTTCCAGAACTCTAGACATTTTTTCAGTTATTTGGCCACTATTTTGTTTGTTTATTTATTATTACCTGAGATTAACCATCCAAAGCAATGGACAGTACAAAAGAGAGGTGAAGAAGAGAGTGCAGGTAGGTTGGAGTAGGTGTAACGACATGTCAGGTTTGCTTTGTGACAGAAGGATAGCAGCAAGAATGAAAGAGAAGGTTTACAAGATGGGAGCGAGACCTGCTGTGATGTATGGTTTGGAGATGGTAGCACCGAAAAAGAGACGGGAGGTGGAGCTGGAGGTGGCAGAATTGAAGCTGTTGAGATTTTTGCTGGGAGTAAACAGGATGGATGGGATGAATCCAGCAGAAGGACAGCTCAGGCTGAGATGATTTGGACATGTTCAGAGGAGGTATAGTGGACATATTGGACAAAGGATGTTGAAGATGGAGCTGCCAGGCAGGAGGAAAAGAGGAAGGCTCATGGATGTAGTGAAGGAGGACATGTAGAGGGTTGGAGTGACAGAAGAAGATGCAAGGGATGGAGGCAGATGATCCACTGTGGCGACCCCTAATGGGAGCAGCCAAAAGAAGAAGAAGACAAAATAATATTCTTGTTTTTATATAGAACTTTTCTAGTCTTACTGACCACCTAAAGCACTTAAACTAAGTGGTCATTAAGGTTGACTAGATTACACCCCACTTGCAAAAAATGTACAAGCAAATCAAATCACAAGTGTTTTTGCTTTGGTGGAAGGCCAAAACCTCTTAGTTGGATGCCAGAGATTTTTATATGCAAAACAAACCCTGACTTTTATGGTCCATGTTTCGCCTTGTCTGTTAGTGAATAAAGGTTGCAGTGATTTAATGAACTGCCATGCGACTGTGTTGCCCTGATTATGTTCCTGAACACATGTCCCTGAACATGACTTTTAATCTGCTCTCTGATTCATGTTCATATATATGAAATTAATATTTTACAATTATAAAAAGGGAAAAAAGGTCCATATTCAGAGGATGGAGGGGTTGGTGGTAGAGTGAATATTTTTACTGCTCACACCAGAGACCCATGTTAATTCATATGTGCCACACATTTTTATAGATCATTTTTATAATTTTTAAATGTTGCTTGGTTATGATTAGGCAGTAACTCTAACTTGCTTAGGGTTAGGCATTCAAAACAACTTGGTTTAAAAAAGGCATTAAAAATCACTTAGTGCTGAGGTTTGTTTTAGGCGTTAGGATAGATATTAAAAACTTCTGGGTTAGGTTTAGAAGAAAGATTTTTATTTAGGTGAAAATGCAATGGGTAAGCTATGTTTTCTTAACTGGAATGGAGATGTCTTCCCAGTGACAAAATATGTGGGTCTGACACAAAATATACTTTTTACTTAAACACATGACAAGTCATCTTCACTGACACAAAAACATGACAAATTGTGTCCATGAACGTCAAAAAATAGATTGCTTTTTTGTGATTTTTTTCATGTTTTGTTTTGAGACTGGGTTGGATTACGGGCAAGCAATATTTTTTCTCAGTGGGCGAGATGGACTTTGATAAACTGAGCAAAGGGCCAGACATTGAACAACTGAACAGAAACATTGGACATATAGTGTGAAGTTGGTAGACAAATGCACGACAGATTGATTTATAATCTTTGGTTCTTTTTATATGTAAATATATCTAAAAATTAAAAAGCATGTCTACATCCATGGATGAATAAGATATAAACATTCTTAAATACATTCATGAATATGATTTTCTGTTAGTTGAGAATTTATGAGACAACTCAGGTTCTTTTTGTTCTTAATTGTATCAAGACTATCTCTACATGTAGTGGAGTGATCCACGCATTCGCCTTGCAAGTAAAAAGGTCACTGGTTTGGTTCCAGGTGGGGACACAAGTCCCTTTTACCATGGAGGGTTGCACTAGGAAGGACATCGTACGTAAAACTTCTGCGATAATTACCAATACAAATGAATCCGCTTTGGGGAAAATACAAGAGAACAGCTCTGTTACATATTCCATATTCACAGGGTTAATTGCCTTACCTCTATCATGAAGGAGCAGGCAGAGCTTTAGCATCCTTGTGGGTTGTGTGATGACACTTATGGCTGTCCCAATGCCAGTTATATTATATATAAGCTATATTTGGTGTGGAGACAATTCAGTTGTTACAGCAGGCTCAGGATGGTCACCACTGAGCATAAGAGATGTCTGGTAGTCTGACCCAGGCACCACCTGAAGTCCTGGCATGGGACCCAGGGATGATAGATCTCAGTTAGAAGCTTTTTGCAGACATAAACGATGTCCTCTAATCCCCTACTCTTGGAGTGAATGCTATGGGTTCTTCAGCAAGACCTGCTCTATCAGGCAAATGGAACACTGTTTCATCCCTTTCCTGTGGGGCTCCAACTAGTTGCCTGGTCTCTTAGCGAGATAGGCTCTTAGGTTTAGGGGTTACCAGAACCTGTAGTGGAAACTATGCTGGCATCTTTGCCACTCTCCACTAGGGCTATGTTTTCCTACTTTTGGAGGCTATTTGAAACTTGTTATTCATATCATGTGATGGACCCCCATTCAGCTAAAGCTTGGGATATTCTGCAGTACATGGAGTCCCAGTTGGTGGCAGGAAATTTTGCTGTTTCCCTCCAAGGAAAAGTGGCATATATTAAGGCAGTTTGTGTTGCTTGTACCTTATTTCATAAGGATGAAAATTCATTGATTCCCCAGTTTCTTCAAGATGCCAAGAGATCCACAGTTCACAGTACTTGACCTTCAGTCCCCCATGGAACTTGGACATAGTTCTGAACAGATTTCAGCATCCCCCCTTTGAGCATCTTGAGGGTGCTGTTTTAAAATGGTTTTCCCTAAACGGTTTTCCTGATATTCCTGACATTCTCTAGGAGGATTAGGGCCCACAGGGATTGCTACATATTCTTGCTGGAAGGGCCGGGGAAGTCCTCCACTGAGCCCTGCATTTTTGCTGAAGGTCCTAACTGATTATCACTTCTCCCAGTCTGTCGAGCTGTGATCGCTCTCCTCCCCTGGTGAAGACCAGAGGGTGGCATTTCTGTACCACATTCAGGCTTTGACAGAGTACCTTATGTGGACCCAGGCCTTTAGGAAGACCGACCAACTCTTAATCTGCTTAAGCCCTGGTGTTTTCGGCAGACCCTTGCCAAAACCCAGGCTGTCCTACTGGGTTGTGGACCACAACTCCTGCTTCTTAGGCTTGGTCTTTGCATCTGGTGGGCCCTGTCCTGTTTGGCATGGAAATAGTTACATTTCTAAATATTTTGTTTACTTGCATGTTGGTGTATTAACGTGTTGGGCTACACCACCTCCTCTTAGGGTGTCTTAAAGAGTAAATCCATATATATGGAATATGTAACAAGTGGAGTGCTATCTATGTGTCTCGGCATGATAAAGAACATATTGTTACTTTGTAACCTTGGTTCCTTGAGTGAGGAATCTATCTCCCCAGCTTTAGGCCACTTGGAAACATGTTCCAATCAAATTGTCAGTGAATTTACACCAGAACAGGTGGTTTATAAGCAAGCTGTGGGAAATGGTTGGGCAACCTGGTGTATCTATACACTCTGACTGGCAGGCGGATCAGCCCAGTGCATTTTGAATAACAGAGTGGAAGAGATATACTCTTCTCCCAAAGAATTAAGGTTAGAAAATACCCATACATTCTATGTGCATAATAAACACTGTTTTAATTGTGCAGCTAACTCAGATTTTAATGCCATCACAGCACATACCTATAATACTGAATAAAGAAGAGCTCAGATAGTATTTACAGTTTACATACACTCTATAAAAAGAAACAAACATTTTTTTTTCTCACTGCAGCATTTAGCAAATAGAAATAATTTTGGCAATCCTAACTGACCTAAAACCGGAGAAATTTAGACTGATTTAATTTTAATTTGCTAAATCCTGCAGTAATGAGAGAGGTAAATTTTTAGAGAGATTTTTATTAGAAGTTTAGTCTGATTTTATTTCAGACAGTGAGAAAAAAACGTGTCTTTTTAAACAGTGTATGTAAACTTCTGATTTCAACTGTACTATTTTAGAACACAGTTTGGTGAATAGGGTTTTGCAGTGTTTCCCACACATAGAATTTACTTAGGCCAGCTGTCCAGATATATTATATAGGACTATTCCCATTTTTTTATTTTCAAAATTAGTGAGTTTTGGTAAAGCCTCAGTGAGCTGCAGAGCAGAAAAAGAACCATTGTCTTAAAATACAGTTAAAAACTTTTGAGGTAAAGTCTATTTAGATGATAGGAGGGCTGTCCAGAGACAGCTGATACTTATGCTGTTAGTGCATATGCCCCAAAAGTTGGATGTCAGTTAAAAGAGAAAGAGGAATTCTGGAGTAAGTTGGATGAAAGTATTCCCAAGGGAGAGAGAGTGGTGATTGGAGCAGACTTCAATGGACATGTAGGTGAAGGGAACAGAGGGGATGAGGAGGTGTTGGGTAGGTATGGTGTTTAAGAGAGGAATGTAGAGGGACAGATGGTGGTGGAGTTTGCAAAAAGAATGGAGATGGCTGTGGTGAACACATATTTCAAGAAGAAGGAGGGACATAGGGTGACCTGTAAGAGTGGAAAAAGGTGCACATAGGCAACCTGAAAGAGGTAGGAAACTGCAAGGTGG
>VUQH01079151.1:0-16491 GCA_015106775.1 Etroplus canarensis
TTTTAAAAAAAAATTTTTTTTTTTTTTTTTTTTTTTTGTACATCAAAGACTAGACTGTTCCTTTTCGCAGCCGGCCACTTCCGGCTTTCGCGGTATACGAAGGACGCGGCCTACCCAGCCTTTGAAGGACGCGTCCTTCGAAGAATGCAGACCCTGAATTGGGACACAGCCTTCATGTTTACTTAGCTTATAGGAGCATAATTAATAACATGGACTCATATGTTAAATATTTGTTGCAGCTTTAACGCTTTCTGTCAAACTGGGTTTAAAAAATGAATAATTTGTTACATTTTTTGATCAAATACACCCATCTGGTCGGCGATCTGCAGAGCTGCAGTAACTACAGAGGTATTAAGCTGATGAGACATATCATGAAGATATGGAAAAAGGGTTGTTGAAGCTAGGCTAAGAAGAGAGTGCTGATGGAGGAGTTTTGAGAAGGTCAGAAGGAGTTGCACTGTGTCTTTGTAGATCTAGAGAAATTAGATGATGGGGTGCTAAAAGAGGAACTGTGGAATTGTATGAGGAAGTCAGGAGTGGCAGAGAGGTGTGTGAGGGTGGGGCTGGACATGTATAAGGACGGTGGTGAGGTGTGCAGTAGGAGTGACAGATGGGTTGAAGGTGGGGGTGGGATTACATCAGGGATCAGCTCTGAGTCCCTTCTTGTTCGCAATGGTAATGGACAGATTGACAGATGAGGTCAGGCAGGAGTCTCCATGGACTGTGATGTTTGCAGATGACAGTGTGATCTGTAGTGAGAGTAGGGAAGAGATGGAGGTTTGCACTGGAGAGAAGAGGAATGAAGGTCAGTAGATGCAAGACAGAATTCAAACCAGCCACAGGGGCCCACAAGCCATTGTAGTCCTAGTGCCAGTCCCAAGCCTGGGTAAATGGTGAGGGTTGCGTCAGGACAGGCATCTGGCTTAAAAACTTTGCCAAATCAAATATGCGGATTCATACGGAGGCAGATGATCCGCTGTGATGACCCCTAATGGGAGCAGCCGAAAGAAGAAGAAGAAGATGCAAGACAGAATACATGTGTGGGAAAGGGGGGGGATGCAAGGAGTAGAAGTAGTGATGGTAAGAGTTGAAATCCCTAGGGGCAACTTTCCAAAGCAAGAGAAAGTGCACAAGACATGTGAAGAAGAGAGTGCAGGCAGGGTGGAGGGCATGGAGATGAGTAGCAGGGGTGCTTTGTGACAGAAGGATAGGGGAAACAGGAAGCTTTAGATGATGATAGTGAGGCATGCTATGATGTATGGTCTGGAGACGGTGGCTCTGACAAAAAGACAGGAGGCGGCACTGGAAGTAGCAAGGTTGAAGATGCTGAGATTTTTGCTGGAAGTGACCAAGATGGAGGATGAGAGGATTAGAAATGAGTACATCAGAGGAACAGCTCAAGTTGAGCAGTTTGGAGAGAAGTCAAAGGTGCAAGGCTGAGAAGGTTCAGACATGTTCAGAGGAGGAATGGTGGATATATTGGACAAAGGATATTGAAGATGGAGCTTCCAGGCAGGAGGATAACATGAAGACCACAGAGAACTTTCATGGATGTAGTGAAGTAGGACATGCAGAAGGCTGATGTGATGGAAGAGGACATAATGGAGGCATCTGCTGTGGCAACGGCTAGAGAGAGCATCCGAAAGAAGACGACGTTTCAGAATTCTGAAGGGATGTCATTGTGTGACATCCCTTCAGAATTTTGTTTCAAAATTTAAATATGATAAATGTAAATAGTACTCTTTTGGGTTTGTGTCCACAGAAAGCGGTTTTTGAGCTGGCAGCATCGGTTTTCTGTACAAAACCCTGTGAAGCTTGGTGTTAACAGCACTCAAATGTCTGAGGTATCGTCCTCTACTTAAATCATTCTTCTTCCCTCAGGAGTAGAGGTGGTGAAGGCAGATGATTTTAAATACTTGGGATCAACCATCCAAAGCTACGAACAGATAACAAGACAGGTGAAGAAGAGAGTGCAGGTAGAGTGGAGTGGGTGGAGACAAGTGTCAGGGGTGCTTTGTGACAGAAGGATAGCGGCAAGAGTGAAAGGTAAAGTTTAGGCGATGGTAGTGAGACCTGCTATGATGTTTGGTTTGGAGATGGTGACACGGATGAAAACAGAGGAGGAGGAGCTGGAGGTGGCAGAATTGAAGATGTTGAGATTTTGGCTGGGAGTGACCAGCATGAAGAGAAGGTGGCTGGATTGAGATTGTCCGCAGGCTGTATTTTGGCCATGTGTGCTCTTGATTGATCTTGTTGACTACAGGTCAAAAACAGGTGCTTGATCTGAACTAAACAGTGAGTAAGTTTAAATGTTGTAAAGTAATGAGGTGAGCTTTAACTTAATAAAAAACCTAGTGGTAGGTAGTGAAAAAAATCATCAAACAGTAATTGTTTTATTGTTGTTCTAACTTTCTTTAATCATTGGAAGCCAAAGCTCATAATTAAAATTAAAATGTGGTTAGTTGCCCAGTCTGTTCTTACCCACACAGTGAGAAAGGGAACTCAGAGTTTCACTTTCAGAGTTAAAAAGAGTTAGTTCACTTAACTGAATGTTTTTACCTTGGTGATGCTTAAAAGTGCACTCAGCTGTTGATACATTTCAACTACTTGCATGTTCCTCTGTTACACTTTTTGCACAAGGACCATAACCTTTTGGGAAACATCTGGTGAAGCTGTGTCTAGTTATTTGTTAACATATGGGGAGTTAAAAATCACACCTGTGCATAAGGTGATTATGCGTTGTTCTTGATAAGTGGTTACATGCCAGTTTGCAATGCCTACTTACAGCTGTTCATTTTCTTGGCATGTTTATTATCATCTTATATTACACTTTGCGTTTTGCAACTTTCCATCACAGAAAGAAAGAAGAGTGGTGCTGTGTGGGAGGCCTGCTGCCCCGGCTAGTGGAGGGTGGCTGCGTAACACCTCAGGCCTAACATTTAAATGGTGCACATTAATGAAATTTGAAAAAGTAGTTGGACTCAGTGGTTCTTCTGGTGCTGATTAGGTCAAAAATTGCTGCCTGTGGTCACAGGTTATTACAGTGTTCATTAGTACAGTATACACTCACGGCCACTTCATTTGTTACACTTTGCCAGTATCAGGTTGACTGTCTTTTGCCTTCAGAACTGCCTTCATTCTTGTTGCGGCATAGATTGAACAAGGTGCTGGTAAAATTCCTCAGAGATTTTGATCTGATATTGACGTGATTGCCTCACACAGTTGCTACAGATTTGTGTATCCATGATGTGACTCTCCCGTTCCATGATATCCCAAAGGTGCTCCATTGGATTGAGTTCATGAGTACAGTGAACTCATTGCTATGTGCAAGAAACCAGTTTGAGACGATTTGAGGTTAATGACATGTTGCATTATCCTGCTGGAAGCAGCCAACAGAAGATGGGTACACTGTGGACATAAAAGCATGGACATGGCCAGCAACAGTACTCGGGTATGCTGTGGTGTTTTAATGATCCTGAGTTGATACTAAGAGCCCAAAGTGTCCCCACAGAATATCCCCCATACCATTACACTACCACCAGAACCCTGAACGTTTGATACAAGGCATCATGGATCTGACCTTTCATGCTGTTTACACCAACTTTTGATTGTACCATCTAAATGTCGCGGCAGAAATTGAGACCCATCAGACCAGGCAAAATTTTTGTGTAAACTGTAGCCTCAGTTTCCTATTCTTAGCCCTCAGGAGTGGCACCTGGTGTGGTCTTCTGCTTCTGTAGCCAATGTTCTTCAAGGCTCGATGTGTTGGACATTTATTCTGCGTACCTAGGTTGTAATGATCAGTTATTTGAATTACTGTTGCTTTGCTATGAGCTCGAAATAGTCTGGCCATTCTCCTCTGACCTCTGTCATCAGCAGAGCATTTTCACCCAGAGTACTTCTGCTCACTGGATATTTCCTGTTTTTGGACCATTCTCTGTAAACGCTGAGATGGTTGTGTGGCCAAGTCCCAGCAGATCAGTAGTTTCTGAAATACTCAGACCAGCCCATCTGGCCCCAACAACCATGCCACATTCAAAGTCACTTATATTACCTTTCTTCCCCATTTTGATGCTCACTTTGAACTTGCCTTAATGAATTGAGTTGCTCCAATGTGACTGGCTGATTTATTTGCATTAACAAGCTGTTGAGCAGGTATACCTAATGAAGTGGCAGCTGAGTATAGGTTATATTCTAGATTGCAGTGATATATTGTGTTGAAAAACAACTCAAACCTAATAAACCTATATATATATATATATATATATATATATATATGATAAAATGTGATTTTCCATATGTTATTGTCAATAACAGTTAAAGGTTGTATATTTTCTTTGTGCTAACGTGTAGTAAAACAGTTTAGAGATTATTAGTTACTTTGTTGCCCCTAAATCCTTGCACCTTGAAAGCTGTGTGGAACATGTCCTGGAGAATTTGGATCCTTTTGTTTTTTGGCTCCTGCTTGGGATGTCTCTTGTCTGCACTCCTATCACTTGGATACTTGGAACATTTCAATGCACACCAGCTTCACCAACAAGAGAGAGCTCGAGCTAACTCTACCTTATGGCTGCGTCTACGGAGTTCATCATTCAGATGCCACATGTCTTCAGGTTTTACGGTCATCTGATAAGCCAGAATTCACCTATTTTTTTTTTTAAAGTTTTGGATGGGTTGCTCAGTATTAGCACCTGTAGAACTGTCTGAATAGAAGTATAATTGAAGAAAGACAGCTTTGTTTTTCCTTTGTTAGTTTTTTCCATTTTTTAGGTAGTACAGCCTGGGTGTCATGTTTTATGGTTTTGGGCCCAAGGAGCAGGTAGGACTCAGGAATAAAAGACAATACAAATTAATTCAGAATGAGAACGTTCGGTGACTGGCAGGATGAGATCTGGTTTGGATGTGAGCAGTGTTCCAACAGAATGGAGAGAGTGGGTCAGGCAAGTTCCACAGGGTCCAGGTGCGAGTATGGTCCTAGAGGTGACAGGAATGGAGGAGGTCAGACTGACAGATAAAACTGAACAGGTTGCAAACAAGAGGAATAGACCAGATTGAAGGCTGGCCTGGCTTACTATACGTGAACTGTAGCTATACGCTGGCGGAATCTTCTGGAGTCTGCAAGGCTTAAATATTGTGCTGATCACCTATGAGCCCCAGATGTGCAGCTCCACTCCACCCACACCACCAAGGACCTGAAATTAAGCAAATAATTAATTCCTCAACCTTACCCCAGAGAGAAAGAAGGAGAGGGAGTGAGTGAGAGTGAGAGTAACAAGAATGGCTCCAAGGCTGGCAGGCAGGGGACCATGACAGTAACCCTCCTTTAACTGGAGCCTCCCAGCGACTTCCTAGGTCAATGGCGAAGGTGATGCTGCACCGAGGGAACAGCCAGCTCACTCTTCTGGGCAGGAAATGGGGGCGGTTGGTAGCCCAGAGAAACCTTGAACGGAGACAGCCCAGTGGCTGAAGATGTCATAGAGTTGTGGTTGTACTCGGTCCAGGGCAGATTGGTGCTCCAGGTGGAGGGGTTACAGGACGCCACACGATACAGAGCCGTTTCCAGCTACTGGTGAGTTAATTCCGTTTGCCCATTGCACTGGGGTTGGTACCCGGAGGAGAGACTGACGGATGCTCCCGGAGCAGAGCAGATGGCCTTCCACATCTGGGAGGTGAACTGAGGTCCCCGATCTAAGACCACATCTAGGGGGATGCCGTGGAGATGGAACATGTGCTGCACCAAGAGCTTGCCAGTCTGGAGCACTGTAGGAAGGTTTGGCAGAAGGATGAAGTGCACAGCCCCAGAAAGTGGTCTACAAATCTTTAAAATGACTGCGTGACTGTTAGAGGGTGGCACACCGGTGATGAAGTCCAAGGTGATGTAGGATCACAGACGACCAGGGACAGGAAGTGGAAGGAGATGTCCAGTATGAGGTGAGTTGGTTGTTTTATTCTGGGCGCACGTGGAGCAGGCGAAGACAAAGGAATGTACATCTTTTACCATGATGGGCCACCAGAACCTTCTCCGCAGGAAGGTGAGCGTCTGTTTAATTCCTGGTTGACAAGTAAACTTAGCACAATGGCACCATTGAAGCAGTTGAGACCTTACCGACCGGGGAAAAAACTGATGATAAGGGGGGGCCACTGTTGGGGTCCGGTTCCTCCTCTGTAGTCTGCCTGATGACCTCTTCAGTCTCCCATTTAAGGGTTCCCACAGCACATCCCGCTAGTAAGATCAGCTCCAGTTCCTCAGTGGAGGACTATTGACGAGAGAGAATCAGATTTCTATTTTTTTGACCCCGGCCGGTAGGTTCTGCAGAGCTACCTTGGTGAAGATAATGGCCTCCTGTAGAGGCTCGAAAGCAGAGTTTATGAGGGGTAAAGGATATTTATTTCTCACCGTGATGTTGTTGAGGTTTCTGTAGTTGATGCAGGGCCTCAGAATACCGTCCTTGCTGACAAAGAAAAAACCTGGACCCAGAGCAGAGGAAGATGGATGGATTAGATCAGCGGCCAGCGAGTCTGATATGTACTTCTCCGTGGCCTCTTGTTTGGAACAAGAAAGGTTGTATAGTCGGCTGGAGGGGAAAGGAGCGCCCTGGTGAAGATGGATTAGACAGTCATATGGCCGGAGAGGAGGTAAAGAGAGAACCTGGTCCTTACTAAAAGCTTCAGCCAAGTCTGATATTTTGGAGGATCCCCGTGGGAACTGGAGGTGCAAATGGAGAAACCTCTGGAGAAGCTGAGGGCTGAAGAGCTGACCTCAAGCAAGTTGCATGGCAGAGTGAGGAGTGAGTTTTCCAGCAGACCAATCAAAACCAGGGCAATGCTTAGCAAGCCAAGGATATCCCAAAAGAAGAGGAGAGTTAGGTGAGTCATTGAGATAGAGTTGAATCTTCTCATGATGGTTGCCTGAAAGCGTTAGCTGAAGTGGTTCAGTGCAAGCTGTAACAGTATTGAGGGTCTGACCATTGAGAGCAGTGATATGGAAAGGTTGAGAAACAGGCTGAGTAGAAAGATTAAGTTGAAAAGCTAAACTAGCATCCAAGAACTTCTGCTCCACTCCTGAGTTAATTAATGTTGCCAAATCAAAGGAATGTTGGTTACAGAACAATCTGAAGGCACTCACCTGCCACCTGCCTCCTCTGTCACTCCTCGGGGGTTAAACAAGCCTTCACCCATTGCATAGCTTCAGGAGAAGAGTCTTGGTGGTGAGACTGGATCCCTTCCGATGCGGAGAGGTCAGAGTCAGGTAGCGCCGGAACCAGAAGTGACCGCAACTGGTACGGAGGCTTCTGGAGCAAGTTGTAGTTTTGTTCCTCTCAGCTCTCCCACAGCCGATTGTCAGTCGTGGTAGCAAGAGAGACAAAAGAGATTAAAGAGGAGGTTTCATCCTTTAAATACATTTAAACTCTTACGGAACACTCCCATCAATGCAGTATAATTCCAGCCAGAAGCTGCCGCCTCCAGCTGGAACTCAAAGGAATATTCTGAGGCCTTGTGCCGACCCTGGCAGAGACTCAGAAGAATGCTGGCTGCACTATCTGGCTTCAAGGAGCGATCAAAGACCTCCCTAAACCTCTTCTCAAATTCTTCAAAGGTAAGATCCCAGTTAGGAGGTAAAATGGCTTGAGCCCAGGTTAGCACCCTTCCTTGTAGTGTATTTATAATGAAAGATATCTTGGATTGGTCGGAGGGAAAATCCTGGCTACATTGCTCAAACAGTAGTTCATATTGCCAAAGATAAGCATTTCCCCAACTCACTGGAGAACGGTTTCAGGTGGGGCGATGTTAAGGTCTGTAACTCACGGTGAGTGGCGGTTGCCACAGTGGGTGGCTGAGAGGTCTCCCCAGGAGTCGGTTGTGTTGGAGCTGGCAGATTAGTGGCCTCAGCGTGAGGTGTAAGAGGTGGAGTCGATGACATGGTGAGACTTTGCAGTAGATCAATTAACTGATTCATCTGTTGCTGGATAGTTTGTGAATTCTCCAGTAGGGCTTTCAACATTGTCTCATGGTGTCTAAGTATGATTCCCTGGTGCGATGAAGCCTTTTATTCTGAGGCTGCGTCCATTTTTGGCCAGAGTATTTCGTCAGGTTTTAGGGTTTTGGACCCAAGGAACAAGCAGGACTCAGGAATACAAGACAATACAGATTTATTCAGAATGAGAAAGTTCAGTAACTGGCAGGATGAGATCTGGTTTGGATGCAAGCAGCGTTCCAACAGAGCGGAGTCCAGAGATGGCAGAGAGTGGGTCAGGCAAGTTCCACAGGGTCCAGGTGTGAGTATGATCTTAGAGGTGACAGGAATGGAGGTGGTCAGACTGACAGGTAAACTGAACAGGTTGCAAACAAGAGGAATAGACCAGATTGAAAGCTAGCCTGGCTTACTATACGTGAACTGTAGCTATATTCTGGCAGAGACTTCTGGAGTCTGCAAGGCTTAAATATTGTGCTGATCACCTATCAGCCCCAGATGTGCAGCTCCACTCCACCCACACAACCAAGCACCTGAAACTAAGCAAATAATTAATTCCCCAACTTGACCCCAGAGAGAGAGAAGGAGAGAGAGAGTGAGAGTGAGAATGACAGGAATGGCTCCAAGGCTGGCAGGCAGGGGACCATGACACTAGGGTTGGGCGAGTCTTTAAAATTTTAAAACCTGCAGTCATCAGTCAAAAACCATGATTGCCTTTAAACAGTTTTGATCAAAAGTTAACATACCTTATCATGGACGTGAATGTCAAGGCAGTTTTGTGCGTTCAGTAATTCATGTGGAATGTTCTTTTTCTGTGGCTAAATGCTTGCACAACTTGCATCTTTAGGAGTAAAACAAAGTGTTTGGTGAACAGTTTTGCCTCATCCAGTCGAAGGAGCGATGAGCTTATACCATGTATAGGGTGACCAGATGTCCCTGTTTGTGTGGGACTGCACAGAATTTTGTCCCCCTGTCCCACATCTTGAGACAGCAGCCCATATTTAAACTGGCTCTGCCAGGAGATGCACTTTTATAAAGTCTGACTTTAACTTGATGAAGAAGAAAGAAGGGGAGGCTTTTTATTATAGTAAAGTGAAGATTAGCTTGTCTGAGATTAACTATAACAAATCACCAAAAAGTCACAGGCTTTGCAAATTTTTGGTGAATATGAAATTAAAAAAGAAACAAGCAAAATGTTAACTGGCAGTTCATGCTGAGAAAAAGGTTTGGATATGGTCCAAAAAAAGCATGCCAATCTGTGAATGCATCTCAGCTGGTAGTTACCAGACAGAACAGCAGCTGTAATATTAGTGAAATAAAAGAGAACACAGGAGTATGTAAAGACTATTGCATAAGAACATAAAAACTAACTTGTTTGCTTCCTTTTATCCCTATTGTATTTGCTTAGCAAGAAAATTGGACAAGTTATAATAAAATATAATATATTTGGCCTTTACATACTAAATGTCAATCTGGTAACATGCACAGTTCATTGTATTTTAATTTAAATTAGATGTGAGAAATTCAGACCATTTCTCAACATTGCTATTGCAGTACACCTCATCCTACATCAGCACAGTGTTTGGTCCACATTTAATTTGTTTGGATCTGGTCACTCTTGCCATGGTAAGGCGTTAGTCCATCTGTCCACAATTCACGATAATCGCTACCTCCTCCCAGAGTATTAGTTAGATTTTACTGAAACTTACACACAATGATCATTTAATGGGTCTTCATCCAAATCATGCTCAAGGTTAAGGTCATATTTTATTTTATTCTAATTAGTTTGTATAGATAACCAATGACAAGAAAATGTATCACTTTCTTTCCGTACTTCACATATTACAATAAGCTGTGAATTGTGAGGGTTCGTGATGTGGAGGAGCTACTATGTTATTGATGTTCTGGGTTTATCTTTATTTTGGGTTTTCTGAAATAAACACAGGGTCACACATATACCAGCTTATATTAAGTATTAGTGAAAGATCCAAAATGCCGTCACTTGTCAGGGCCAAGGCCTCCTAATGTTCTGTTAATGATCAGTATAGAAAGGGTTTGTTTCACAGCACTCATTTGTAGTGACCAACACACAGTAAAATGGGAAAGTCTAAGCTCTGAAGAGGATTGTAGCTGCAGACATGTCAGAAAGAACTCTTTCCCTTTCAGATCTTGTATCATCAGTTCAGACAATTGTAAAAGTTATCGGGAAGTGTAGCTGATTTGCCATGGTTTGAAAAGAACCCAAACTGTTACCCTCAGATATTAGGAAGTTGCTTTGGATAGTCAGAAAAAACACAGATACCACCAAGCCACAAATGTGCCATTGGGTTGAAGCTGGAAGATGAGTGTCACTGTCTACTTACAAGCAAGTTTGACATTACCATGGATTGAGAGGCTGCCATCCAAGGAAGAAACCCCTGCTCCAAAATCAAAACCTTCAAGCTTGAGTAAAGTTTATAACTCATCATAAAACAAAGGGAAAACCTTCTAAAGTCAGACTATTGATGGTTTAGTGTCAAATGAGACAAACATTGAGCTGTTCAACCACAATTACCAGAGACATGTTTGGAGGAATAAAGTTGAGGCATTCAGCCCCAGAAAAACTCTGTGAACAGTGAGGCATGAAGGTAGTAGCAACACACTCTTGGGTTGTTTTGTTACCAGTAGAGCTGGCACATCAGAGTGGATGTAATAATGGAAGAGGTGGACTACCAAAGAATTCTTCAGCATGACTTCAAATCATTATATGAAGCTTGGACACAGTTGTGGGTTTCGGGAGGGGAATGATAGTAAACACAAATGAAAGCAGATTGTGGAACAGGCAAACTACTCAACTTTTGGAATGCCATTTTTAAAGTCCTGACCTCCAACTGATAACACATTGTTTTTTACAATGCATAAAATCAGGTCTTTGCCAAAAAAGCAACCTTTTTAAGTGAACTCAACCAGTTCTGCCTAAAAGATTAGTAAAATATGCACTCAAAATGATGGCTAACAAAGCATCGAAATACTGGATAGGCGTGCTGAATGTACACTGCAGAAAACCTGATATAAATTAAAATTTGTCCTCCAAATTATTTTTGTTTTTTAATCTTGAAAATATATATTGTTCAGTAATTGAGCCCCAGAAAAATAACATTTCAAATTAATCCCTGATTTTGTGTGAATTTTTTTACAGTGAATCTGTTGATGGCAGCCTTAACTGTGTATGGGAAGAGAAATAAATGTTTGCCTCTGTCCTTCATGTTCACTTTGTATTGTGATCTTGTTTTTTTTTCCAATATATCCTTTGATGCTTTTGCCTCCTCTGTTCTTTCTTAGTCATGAAGATCCTGACTTTATATTGATGAATTTGTATTTGGCAGGAAGCAGCACAGTGAGCAAATCAAGACAAGACCGTCCAGATAATGGAGTTCACCCATGCAGAAGCTGACGCCTGAGCAGTTCAATAACACAATTTTTTGTTTTAAACTTTTCAGTTTTATAATTGCTGTTGGAGAGTTGCATCCCATCCCCTGCTCCCAGGGGCCCCGTCAAAACCCATACTCACACCATGCTACATCATTGTGGTTGGCCAACCCAAAACTCACCTTGCACTGATGCAGATAAACAACTTTTATAGTTGGCGGCTGAAAAACAAACTTGACAGTGACCTCTGACTCACCTGCTCTGTAAATACCCACAACACCCTTCCCCATCTATGCCTTTGGTCTTTTGTGGCCAACCTTATTTTTCTGAATCATGTCCTATCCCTTTGATAATCCCTATGCCTTTGGGAAACAAAGTTCCACCCAGCAACAAAGTGGACTCAGCTCTTCTGGAGCTTCCTCTGTGACTTCTGAGAACTCTTTGGGAACAATTCCTACTCTACATGCTTTTCCAGTGAGTACCAGACCCCTGCAGAATAGGGACATAACGGATGAGGACATGAAGAGGTCTATAGACATGCATATTAGTAAAACTATGGAAGAGGTTAGGCATCAGCCTGTTGGCCAGGGCTCTTGCTTTACCAGCACTCAGAGAGATAAGCTTTTTTCTTCAAATGCAGGGTTGACTTCCAGTCCAGTGTTCTCAACCTCTCAAACACACTCTGATGCTAACATTAGCAGTACTTTCTTTGACTGGCTAAACTACAACAAGGCCACTGAAGATGATCCTTCTAGATTTTATTCATCATCTGCTTCACAGAGCTTTCTAAGCACTGGTGGCAGTGTTTTGAATGCCTCCAGTAAAGGAGAACATGATATGGAGTCCATTCCAGGCTTGGGTGATTATGATTATCGAGTGCCAAATGAACCTGTGGTCCCTACTGAGTCCAGTTGCCCTAAGTACTCTTCAGAAGAAGCTTCTAAAATCCTTTTGCGGTTTGGACTTGAAAAAGATGACTTGGAATATCTTATCTCTTACCCTGAAGATCAAATCACCCCTGAGAACCTGCCTTTCATCTTGCGTCAGATCTGCTTTAAGAAGGCTGAGAATGCTAAAACAAAAGTTCCATCAAAACCGTGCCCTGAACCTCAACCTACCAGAAGCCTGACAGGAGTGGACAAGTTGAGCATTTCCAGAGGGGAAGGGATGCCCCAGGAAGAAGTATCACAGATTTTTAAACCAAGTAAAGTGATTGATTATGGACATACTAGCATATATATTGGAGAGTTTGGGGATGAAATTGGGAGGAGCAGTGGCAATAGAGCTAACAGTGGTGGGACTAGAAATATGCCGATGGACCCTTATGATGGTACCAGCCACAGTAGAGAACCACAGCAAGAATTTAAGACAGAGATGAAAACCAGGGCTTTGGTTTCTTCATGTGACCAGGGGCCTGCTGTTTCCAGTTGGAGCTCAACGCACAGCTATGTGCCTCCACCAAGCAGTAATTCAACTCAGCAACTGCAGACCCAACCAAACCAGACTTCTCAAGAAAGCATCTGCTCTTTCTCTCTGCCTAAGAGGGACACAGACTTGAGACTTCTCAAGTCCAAACCAGTTCCCTTGAAGGAACAAGAGCCAGCTCGCCATTTGGCATTGAAAACCCAGCCATCTCTCAGTCTGGTCCGTGGTGTGCATCCCGACCGACCTAGTCTTGGGCTCCTTGGCAGTAATGATGACAGTCACACCAAGGATCAGAGTAAACCTCAAGGACAAGTGCCAAAGGTTGCTGAGCAGATAAACAAGCAGCAGATACAGAAGACGCAGATGAACAAGCAGGAGATATACCAGAAGCAGGTAAACAAACAGACATGCCAGAAGCAGCTGCCTCAGCAACAGTTAAAGAAGCTGACTGAACAGCAGCAGCAGTCCCAGAAGCAGACAGTGATGCAGATGGGACAAAAACAGTCTGCAAAATCAATTCCTCCCCTATTACTTCAGATAACCCCAAAACTAGGGAAATTTCAACTGCCATCTTCCAACAAGCAGTGTCTTGCAATCAAGGAACTCTCACAAGGTCTGCCAACGCGAGCCATGATGCAAGACTACGCTTCTGCCGCACCACAAATCTTTCCACATACCTGTTCTCTGTGTTTGAAACCGTGTACTTACATGAAGGTGAGTGGAATACTATACTATGATCTGTATATTTAGGACATTTTGGGAATTTATTTCAATGCTTGACGTTATATTGCTATTGTAAGATTTAATTTTCATTTGGATACAAGGAAGGATTTTCACTTTATAAAAACTCTGCTTATTATATTTTTGGTCTTTTTTGTGTTTTTTCTGGAAAATTTTCTTGTTATGAATCAGTAATTTTGACAAAGTTATGCCAGGAAGCCTGCCATAACATATAAGCTGTGTACCAACAGTGTTGGATTGTAAACTGTGCAATTGAATATTTACCCTGTCAACTAATTTTGATGTATTACACACTAAATAGTTTGTTTAAAAATGTAGTAAGGATCCCATTTACAAGTAAATCTTTATTCTGATGTGTGATTTAAGGTTGTAATGTATTACCTGCATTAGTCTGTAATGGGGATTACCAGTTTACATTGACTGTTTTTAGCTCATCCGGCTGAAGGACTGATGCCATGTCAAGGCATCCATCCATCCATCTACAGTTCACCAGAATTGCTTCTCCTCCTAGAGGATCAGTCAAATTTTAGTGAAATGAGCATACAGTGATCACCCAACATATCTTCACCCATATTGTGCTTACAGGCTTATTTATGGAATAATAATGCTTTAAGCTAGGTTAGGGCTGTCATGAACTAGGGCTGTCATCCTGGATTTGACTGTTTTTGAGCCTCCTTGACTTCTCAATGTATTTTAATTCTCATTAGTGTGTGCAATACAGCCAACCAGTGACAAGAAAACTTATCACTCTCTTTCTGTACTTCACACATTACAATAATTTCTGAATTGTGAAAGATTGTAAGCCGGATGAGCTACTGTGTCATTGATGTTCTGATTTCTGACTTAATTTTAAAATGATGACAAATAAACACTGGAAGTTTTTGCCAAAAAAAAGAAACAAGATGATGTGAAGAGGAAGAATATGCAAAGCTGAACAACTAGTCCATCAGAAGATTATGGAAGATCACTGTTCAACCATAGTGCATGCTTTGTTAGCAGTAATGCATATTGGTACTTTGAAATTTTGGTAAATTGCTTCTTTAAACAGTCATTTTTTTGTAATATTGGTTGAGGTGGGGACACAAGTCCCTTACATCATGGTAGAGTTGCATCAGGAAGGGCATCCATCATAAAATCTGTGCAAAATTACAGGTGTGGATTAATCCGCTGTGGTGAAGCCCTTATAATACAAAGGAGCAGCTGAAGGTTAAGTTTATGAAGGAAGACTCACATGCAGTTAGGCCCACAGTGCATTTAAAAGCAAACTGTCAAAATTTTATCATTTTAACATACATTTTAAGTGCAGACTTTCAGCTTTAAATCAAGGAGTTTGACAAAAAAATTGCATAAATTGTTTAGGAATTACAGCCTGACTTTTTGTTTTTTTTAACATAGTCCTCATGTTTTAAAGGCTCAAAAGTAACGGGTCAGTTTCATGGCAAGCAGTTTCATGACCAGGTGAGGCCTGTTCCCTTGTTATTCTATGACAAACTAAGCAGACTGCAGATATGGAGTTGATTCCAAGTCTTGAACTTGCATTTGGTATCTTTTCACTAAAACTCTCAATATGAGGTCCAAAGAGATGTTGATGCTAGTGGAAAAGGCCATCATTAGTCTGAAAAACCAGAACAAACCTATTAGAGAGAGAACAAAATCTTGAGAGTGACCAAAGCAATGATCTGGAGCAGTAAAAAGAAAAGTAATCTACTGGCCAACTGAGCAACACCAAAAAAAGGTCACAGAACCCAGCTAAATTTAATGACTTTTTATTTGGTTTAAAAAAAAATATCTTCACAACATCTAGCCAAGTCAGGAACATGCTCAAGGAGGTAGGTGCATTGCTGTCAAAGTCTACAATCAAGAGACACCTTTATGAATGTAAATACAGACAAGTTACAAACCACTAGTTTGTCTGCTCAGTCCTGGAAAGAAAGCTTTGGACAGAAGAAACTAAAATGAACTTGTACCAGACTAATGGGAAGGAAGGGAACAGCTCATGTTCTGAAGCACATCACATCATCTGACAAATGTGCTGGAGGCATGTACTGTGCTCAGATTCAGCTAAATGCAGCTCAAAACTGATTTGTTGACGATTATGACAAAAATCTGCAAAATTAACCGAAAAGGTTCACAAGGCAAAGAAATGGGAAATTCTTCAGTGACCAAACCAGTTACCTGATCGCAAACCAACAGAACAGCTTTTCAGTTAGTGAAGACAAAACTGAAGGAAGATTGACACACGATCAAGTGAAGGCCACAACTGAAGGCAGCTGCAGTAAGGCCTAGGAGGAGCATCTCAGGGGAGGAAACAGCATTTGGTGATGTCCGTGAATTCTAGACTTCAGGCAGTAATCGACTGCAAAGGATTTTAATCCAACTATCAAAAAAATTCTTACTTTTAAGGCTCTTAAAAATTGGGAACTATGTATAAAAATAGCTGTAATTCCTTAAGAGTTAATGCAGTTCTTTTGTTAAACCCCTTGAATTAAAGCTGAAAGTGTTGAAAGGTATTATGTTTCAATGGAAAGAACTGGAGTAAGTTGGATGAAGTGGTAGAGTATTCCCAGGGGAGAGAGAGTGGTGATTGGAGCAGACTTCAATGGGCATGTAGGTGAAGGGAACAGAGGGGATGAGGAGGTGTTGGGTAGGTATGGTGTTAAGGAGAGGAATGTGGAGGGACAGATGGTAGTGGATTTTGCAAAAAGGATGGAAATGGCTGTAGTGAACACGTACTTCAAGAAGAGGGAGGAACACAGAGTGACCTACAAGAGTGGAGGAAGGTGCACACAGGTGGACTATATCTTATACAGGAGGTGCAACCTGAAGGAGGTAGGAGACTGCAAGGTGGTGTCAGGGGAGAATGTAGCTAGGCAACATCAGATGGTGGTCTGTAGGATGACTTTGGAAAGCAAGAAGAAGAAGCAAGCGAAGGTAGAGCCAAGGGT